>ML823633.1:53975-69250 GCA_009831015.1 Picea engelmannii
GTACCCATTTATTAATATATCAATTTTGTGATATTTAGTTTTCATATATCAATATAAAAATACTTTATTGTGATGTTATTTTTTCAGGAAAATTATGAAATTCTCAGAGGACAATGAATTGATATCCGAAATATGCCATAGGAATGCGTACAAGGAGATGGTCAAAGAATTGGACATAATTGCATCGCAAAAGGAACTATCTGAACAACAACGTGCTTCAAATGTATGTAATCATTGAAATTTTCTATTAGGTACAAATAATTAATTATATATTAAATATTAATTTTCAAATATTCTCTTACAGAAAAGAAAAGAAAATGGAACTCATTCTGCACATAAATCTAGACGACAAGGAAGAAAATGGTTGATAGCAAAGTTTGTGAGTAATTGTTATTTCCTTATAACAACTTAAGTTTTTTGTTTTTTGTATATTTTAAGTTGTTTTACAACAACCATCCTTGAATGTCTTCAAACAGGTGCTAACATACACATAAGAGCCATTAGAAAAAATGATTGACATTAAGTTATTTAAGGGTTGTGAGTATATGTTGGCATATCAAAAATTAATTGTCGAATTTGTAAGTATAATCTATGTTGTTTTACTTCCATCATTATATAGTTAATGAAACAAAAATAATACTTTATATTAAATCTATGATTTATTATGGGGTATTCAACTTGCAGGAAACAAAGTATGGAATTGAGCCAACGGAAGAATTGTTGAAACAAGGCATGAGATTTGATTTTGAGCATGTATGTATGATTCACGAGTCACTTCATGCTTTGGAGGCACGTCACTTTTCAATTTACATTCATGTATATTATTTATTTCAATTTTCATTATTCTCACTAATGTAGATATACTCATTACAGTTTATTTTTATGTTTGTAGATGGAACTTCAAGAAGAGCAAAACAATCGAGACAATCAACCAAACATTCAATAAAATAACCCAAGGCATGGAAGTAGCTCGAGCACTAACATCAGTTCCAATGAAGAATGATGGCCAATATATTTGGATATCAATGCAAGCTGCAATTGTATTTTTTTGAAGTAATTGTGTGTGAAAATCATACATTTTTGTTTAATGTAATGGGCATAGTGTCCCAATTGAAAGACAAGGGATTACCGATAAGTGTCTCATTTTGTATGACAAAGACCCTCTTATTCATATAATAAAATATGTTTTAATTTATTCTATTGCGTTGTTCAACGTCACTATGCAATGTTACATCACTGATTAAATATATGGATGACTAAATATTGTAATGAAGAGATGCAAAATATGATGATATAACAAATTAATCCAAACAACATATCCAAATTCACTAATCAAAATATAAGATATATGTAATTTTTTGGATAAATAATGGACTTAAAAAATAACAATAATTGCACTATCACAAGTCGATGTTTCTCGATGTATTTTAATTATTAATCTCATCGACGCGTTTAATATTAAAACTCACCGGTGCGTTTCATATGAAATTCACACCGGTGGTTTTATGTAATCAATTAGCACTGGTTTCAATATCAATTTAATACCACAAAATTATATTAAAAATTTTGCCATCACTGCGTTAATTTTATATGAAGCATCGATGCGTATGTGTTATTGGTACACACCGACACTATTGTGTTATTGATAAGCATTGGGGATTTTTTGTTACGGAAACACACCGGTGCTTTCAATTTGTAATGCATTGGGGGGTTTTTCCCTGTAACACACTGGTGCATATTATTTTATACAACATATGTGCCTTCTTATTAATAAAATACTGGTGCGTTCTATGAAGAAATCCCCGATGCTTAATTATTTTTAACTCTCCTGGTGCATTTTGTTGTTAAAACCCCGGTGCTTATAAGAAAAACGCCCCAATGCTTAATATTTTACTGCCCCGATGCTTTCATATTTTACTGCCCCGATGCTTGACATTAAGTGAATCGCACCGGTGTTGTAGGTGTATGTATGCACCGGTGCTTGCGCCTTATACAAACACTGATTTGTAAACATCCGCTAACACCTCCAGCCACCCAGATTTTTTTAGTTATAATCAACTTTCGTTATAGTATCCGCAAAAACATCCGCTATCAATAAAAAATGTTGTAGCGGATGTTTTTTTGACAATTTTTGCTAATTTTGTAACACTAGAAACCTCCACTAAAAGGTCTTTTCCTTGTAGTGTAATAAAGTGTGGATTTTCTATATTGTTTTTTTTTTGTAAATGAGTGTAGGAATCTATATTACTTGTAAGTATTATGATACAAAAAGTGGGGATCCTGGTCTGCCTAGAAGGAAACCAGACCAGGGGGTCCCAACTGATAGAGTTGATAGTTGTGGTGGATGGTTCTGGTTTGCCACAAGGCGAAACCAAACTAGACCTTCCATACCCTGTTTGAAAAACACAGACATAAAGAAAAAACTAAAACTTCCCCTCTAAACCAGAGTTTGTAACAGGTCCAAACTAACCTTCCTCTGCTTGGGTATAACTGCCATTAGGCTAATAAAATTCAAAAAGCCAAAACTAAGAGGCGTTACAACACCCGGGGGTGCTCCTTCCCACCATCTGCCTGGCTCTTGTTATCTTCCTTCGGGAAGACCGTGCAGGTCTTCCTGATTTGGGCTGGTGCACCTTGTCCATCTGTAGGCGTGATGGCCATGTGACGAACATAGAGTAGGTAAAGGTGGAATTGAGTCGCCAACTGCTCCAACTTGCATTTTTGGTCCTTCTCTACCTCTACTAACAATTTGATGATTGTTTCCAGACTACTGAGGTGACGTAGGATTTCGTCCAAAATTGTCTTGTTTTCCTGGTTATCCTCTTGTCTGGCTTCCTCCTTTTCTGAATTCACTTTCCCGATCAACATTTTGGTTAGCCAAGCCATATCTACCATTTTGTGGTAGAGGGTTTCCCTAGGTCGCGTATCCCCCAGATCAGTCACCCAGTCCGCTTCCCGCACCATGTCATCCCACTCTTTTCCTTTGCGCTTGTCCTTTAATTCCTCTTCCCACCGGGTAATTGCTGCCTTCCCCTTCGACACAACCAAAGTATGGAAGGTTCCCTCCACATCTTTCGCTGCTTGCTCCATTCTTTTTAACCACAGCGAACTTTCCGGGAATTCATTCCCAAGGGGGCTCTTCTTCATGTGCGTATGCTTCAGTCGTGCCATCCCTCTTTGCCCACCGCATATTCTTCTCTAGCTACTCTGCCTGTACCTCACTTCACAAGTTTCTTTACTCTTTTTTCCCTTGAAACTGTAATAACCCTTATTGTTGTGCTCCTTCTATTTGATTCTACTCCTGTTGTCCTTCTTCTTATGGTATTTCCTTCACTGCGTGCCTGTACTTCCAGCTGTGATCCAACTGTGCCTATCCCCGTACCTATACTAAGGGCTGGTGGATCGCTCTTGGTTATAACCATCTCCTCATGCCTTAAGTCATTCATTGCACTTGACTTGCTGCTTGGCCATTCACCTGTGATTTCCCCACGAATATTACTAATGTATCGACCTTGCTTCCGTTCGCCCACCTGTTGCCTATTGTGATCTTGCATGATAATTGGTGGCCAAGTGTTAGGCAATCATATTCTGCCTGGGTTCCACATTCCTTCCGAGAAGCCTTGCGTTGTCCTCCTCGATGTGACTTTCCATGCTTAAGCTGTCATCATGATCTTTTGTCGCCAAGTGTCTGCAGTCTGTCCTAAGTTGCCCACTCGGTATTCTGATCCAGTCTTCATCTAGTTCTGGGCCTTCCTTGTCGACCCCCTCATTGGTGAGTCTGTCTGCTAGAGCGTTCGCTGACCTGTGCACCCACCGCAACTCCAATGTGTTCAATGTTCTTATATGCTTCTGGATTTTATGCAAGGAGTGTGCTAGGTGCCAGTGTCACTGAACCTTGCCCACTCTGGTGTTGTTTTGGATTTTTTTCGCTGTGTTGATTACCAGGATGGAGTCACCTTCCACGATGGTGTTTGCCATCCTTTCTCGGCGTAGGATTTCAAGGCTGAGCTCTAGGGCTCTGAATTCCGTTGCGTTGTTTGTTGAGTTTCTTATGATCCCAGCGTACAATCGAATGATATTTCCACAACTGTCTCTAATCACTCTACCTGCCCCTGCCACTCCCAAATTTCCTTTTGCCGCCCCGTCAAAATTCAGTTTGAGGAACCCTGACAAAGGAGGAGTCCAATTGCAGACTCCTATATGGAGTTGCAGTTCATGTCCCACAGGTATGTTGTTGCTCCAACCTTTCAGATGGAAAAATTCCAGGATGCGGGAGTCTTGGTCTGTAAGTTGAAATTTCTCCTTATTGTAGTTGTGGCTCTGCACCGTTTCTCTTATTTGGGAGACTATTGCATCCTTCAGCCTTTCTACTGGTAGGCTGCCATTCTTGAAGATGGGCCTATTCCTTTCCTTCCAGATCACCCAGATTATCATCCTCGACGTTAGATTCCAACAAAGGTTCACCATTTCATTTTCGTTGTATCTTTCATTCCAGTCTTTGATGGTTGCGCTGATGTTCCTCCTGACTCTATTGGATTGGTGGTAGATGCATGCCACCCAATCCCAAATTTTGGCTATGTAGCTGCATTCATCGAGGAGGTGATCAATTGTTTCTCCTTGACCTGATAGAGATGGCATCGAGAGGGACCTATGAAGCCCCTTTTCATGAGGTTCTCCCAAGTTACTATTTAGTTGTGTAGTACTAGCCATTCAAACATTTTAATTTTTGGCCATTGGGGACTCTTCTAGATCTTTTCCCACTGTGGCTCTAGATTTTCTTGGTCCTGGCCCATGATGTAATACCGTGGTTATTTTAAGTTGAATTCGCCCCCATTTTTCCTGCCCCATCTCAATTGGTCATCTTCTTCCGAGACCCCAATTTTCCTTTTCCTCAATTCCTCCTCCACCTCCTTCGTTATTGTTTCAATATGGGCTCTATTTTGTGGATTAAGCTTGTCCCAGATCCTCCATCTGGCACTACCATCCCTTTGCTTCCAGTATTAGTGGATTTTTGTTTTGCCTTGCCCAATCATTTCTTGTTGGAGCTCCTCCATGTCTAGAGTTTACAGTCTAGGTTCCTATTGCCACACGTTCTCCCAGAACCTTGTTGTTCTACCATTTCTGATTTCCAAGAATCTATGATTTTGGATCCATTTCTTATTTCACCAGGCGAGATTCCAGATGGTTGATCCCTCCCTTGTGCCCATGAACCAAATTCACTCATGGTTGTTAATGTTCGAGGCATACTTGGATTTCTAGAGATTCACCCACGACATCGATTTGTCTTTTACCCATCTCCACTAGAGCTTTGCCCCGTAGGCCTCGTTGGTTACCTGTGGGTCTTGTAACCCCAGGCCTCCTTTTCTCTTTAGTATGCATACCTTGTCCCAGGCCACCAGGGCCCATTTCTTTTTGTTTTTTGTGCCTCTGCATAGGAAATATCTTTGGATGGCTCTTATCTTTTGTAGTATTCCTTTGGGGGATGGAAACACTAACATCATAAACACCAAAATTTCTAGTAGAATTGTTTTGGTGAGTATAAGACTTCTGGCCAAGTTTAGAGCTCTGTATGTCCATTTTTTTACCCTCTCCTGTAATTTACTGATAACTCCTTCCCACATAGCATTTTTGCAAGCTCTATCCGTCAGGGGGATTCCGAAGTATTTCGTTGGGAGCATTAGACATTCAAACCCCAGAATGTTGGCCAAGTTTCTTTGAATTGCCAGATTAGTGTTGAAAAAATATATCATGGACTTGGAGTGATTGATTTCCGCCCCAAGGCTTCCCCTAAGTCTTCTAATATTTTTTTAAAATCCTTTGCTTCCTTACCATGGGTGTGCCATGGAGCAGGGTGTCATCAATGAAATGTTGGTATGTTGAGGTTGCACAATTTTCAAATGATTTAAGGCCTTTTATTTCACCAGATGTAGTTGCGCTGTTTATACTTCTACTCAACCCTTCCATCATTAGAATGAATAGGAAGGGGGATAGCGGATCCCCTTGTCTGATGCATCTAGGTGGATAGAAAGGTTTGGTCGGGGCTCCATTTATTAACAACGAGAAACTTGTTGTTGATACTAGAGTGATGATTCAATTGATCCAATGCTGGTCAAAACCAAAATCTTCCAGCGTCTTGGCCATGTCGTGCCAGCTTATTTTGTCATAAGCCTTCGCAAGGTCAAGTTGGATTATCATTCCCCCTCTCGTTTGGCTTTTCAGTGTGTGGATTATCTCATGGGCTTGGATGATATTGTCCAGGATTTGTCTCCCTTCCACATATCTCGCCTGTTTCTGTGAAATCAATGTGGGAAGGAGTGGTTTTAGTCTATTGGTTATGACTTTGGAAACTATCTTGTAAACAACATTGCACAAAGCTATTGGCCTATAACAATCTGGAGTCCTAACTTCATTTTATTTTGGGATTAGAGTAATCATTGTGTCATTTAAAGATTTCAGGATGGACGTCAAGTGCCTGGAGTCCTCCACCACCTCATATATGTCATACTTAACCACATCCCAACAAGATTTGAAGAGTTACATTGTGAAGACATCTGGTCCTAGAGCCTTTCCATTGGGCATCTCCTGAACCACTTGGTTGATTTCTTCCTTTGCGATGGGTTTGCATAGGCTGTTATTTTGATCCTCTATGACCAATTTGGGGATGTGCTAAGTTATCCTCTGGATGGACGCAAATCTGTCTTGGTTAGGCTCTTTGGATATCCCTTGGAAGTGACTGACCAGTGTATTCTCAATGTCCTAGTGGGATTCTTTTTCGATCCCATCCTAATCCGTAATCTTCAAGATTTTGTTATGAGATCTTCTTGCGATAGTTGTTCTGTGAAAAAACTTGGTGTTCCTCTCCCCTTCCTTAAGCTACCTTATTTTGGAATTTTGGCGCCACAAAGTCTCTTCCTACTTGCATCTTGCGTCCCATTCCTGGATCATTTGGATCTCTTAATTTTTCTGATCCTCTGTGTATCCCTCTTTGATACAAAGTTCCTGCAACTTCCTCATCCTATCCTTAATGCTTTTCTTCCCCTGGTTTATGTTCCCAAAGACTTCTCTGTTCCACTACTTAAGTTTTTGTTTGATGTACTTGAGTTTCTTGTATAGTTTGAACATTCTTGTCCCTTGGTTCGGTAGTTCCTCCTGTCACCATTGGTTGATGTTCTCCTTGAAGGTAGGATGGTCGATCCAAAATTGCTCAAATCTAAATGGCATGTTCTTTGGTGTGGTCTGAAAATTTTCTTCCAATTGAACTGGCCAGTGGTCTGATCCCCCCCAAGGGAGGATGCTGCAATCCAAAGCTAAACCCTACAAAATGATGGATTCCAAAACTAGGAATTTGTCTAACCACATGGCTACTTGGTGGTGAGCTAGTCATTTGTTGTTCCAGGTGAACTTTCCATTGCTGGTCCTGATGTCCACAAGCTCCATTGTGTCTATGAAAGATGAGAATTCTTCCGCGTCCCTATCCAGTCTCCTAGTGCCCCCTTTTTTCTCAACAAGAGTAGTGATGATTGCTGGTTCGTTCTTTTATATTATCTAGCTCTAGGAGCATTCTCCTTTTTTACTCCATCCCCTGGGGGCCATACACATTCGTGCATAGAATTTTCACTGTGTTCCCTATAACTTGCATGTTAACAGAAAGTGTGTGTCTCGTGGCTTCTGCTACGAGTAGGTTCACCAATTGTGGGTTCCATAAGGTGAGAATTCCTCTTGTTATCTGTTGGCTTTCTACAACCAACATCTTGTACTTACTCCAGTTTTTTTTACTAATTATTTCCATTCTGTCCAGTTTGCATTTTGTTGCTTGAATGAAACAGAGGTCAGGTTGTTCCTTCCTCAGTCTATTATTAAGGATTCATTTCTCTCTTGGGATGTTTAGGCCTCTTATATTCCAAGTTATAATCTTCATTTAAACATGTGGGGGGGGGGAGTTGGGGAAGAGATTTTTAATCTTACCTGAATTTATCAGAAGAGCTCCTAGTTCTTGTAGGGCTACACTGTTTGATTTCCTTCCTTTCTTCCTCCTTGCCTGCTTGGGTGAGTGTTGTAGCTGTCCATCTCCTGTTTTGATTCCTAGGTGTCCTATCTCGCCATGCATGCGCTTGGTACCTCTGGATTTTACTTCCTCCCTTAGAAGGAACATATATTGAATGCGATCCAGTTGCTCCGCTGGCACATTGTCAACTCGCTACCTTTTCCATTGTTCTAGTATGTTCAGGAGGTCTATTCATTCACTTTCCACAATGTATTTGAGATCTGGGTCTTTTGTTCCTACCTCGCTTGATGTCATCTCAGAATCTCCATATACCTCCTACATTGGGGTGTTGGCATCTTCGTTACCTCCTTCCATAGGACTCGCGTTGCCTCCTGACTCTGCCTTGTTGTTTGGATTTTCTGTGTTCTCATGAGTTTCATGTTCGCTTGTTTCCCTAGATTTCATCTTTTCCTTTCCCCCTTCTCCCCCCTGGTTGGGGCTGCCCCATTCTTCTGATCTATTCCTGGCTTCTGGGTTGCTTCCTGTTGGGGGATTTCCTTGTCTTTTGTTTCCTCTGCTTTTGTGATTCGACCTCACAAAATTGTCCTCATCCTGCTGTAGTTTGGGGTTTTCCGGTTCTTGTTTTTTATTGAGAAGACATTCTCTTAGTAGGTGTCCATTTTCAATACATCTTCTGCATCAAAACGAGATCTGCTCGTAGTCTATGCTTTGTATCCATTCCTCATCCCTAAACTCCAGGCTTATGGCCTTCGGGAGAGCCCCTGAGACATCCATCTCTATGAAGATCCTTGCATAGGATGTGTATCTTCCTTTTAATGTTGCTTCCGATGTCTTGAAGTATTTTCCAAGCTTGTTCCCTCTTGGTTCGAAGATGGACAACAACCAGTAATCTAGAGGCAAGGAGTAAAGCCTTAGCTAGGCTGAGACATTTTTAAAGGTTTCTTTCTCTGGGAGAAGTTTTCCTTCCATGGGTGCATGTACAACTCCATTGAGGCATGGAAATATGGCCCCCACTCAAAGACTTTATCCCTATCCTCTAGGTTCATGAAGACTGTTGTGAAGAACCCTTTCGATCCCATGTGGAGTTAAAATTCTCCACTCAGCTTCCATTGGAATTTTATCCAGCTGCACAACATTTTTTCTCGTGGGCCACAGGCCCATGAACTTGTAGATCAGTGTATGCATCTCCATATGATCCTGGAAGAGTTGCAATTGGGGGTATTCCAGTATAACTTTGGGGATCAATGCTATTTTAGGTTTACATGAGTTGTGCCCACCTACCCCACTGGGGTTCACCATTTCTTGCATACCGTTCTGGGATTCTCTGGCCTCTTCTCTCATGTGATCACTTTTTCCTTGGTTGACCTCTTGATTCTTTTTCGATCCTGATTCCGAGGTGCATATCATAGATTCCTTGAAAACGACGTTGCATGGGCCTTTCCCTCTGTCCACCACTACCTACTTGTAGGAGGGGGTTCCATTCCCTCCCCCTTTGGTAACTATGTTGGCTATGGCTGAAACTGTAACTATTAAGCCCTAGATTGAATTTTTCATCATAGACACCTCCTTGACCAATCCCTTATACTCACAACACTTAATTAACCCTTGGATTTTCTATATTGTTATCTGGATCTTGTGTGGTAATTATATTATAATATCTTTGGTACTTAGCATGGAGCCAAATGGAACAAAAGAGCTTCAAGAAAGTCTTTGGAAAGTTGATTGTGTGCGAGAATAAATTACGACGTGAGTTCGCACCATCATGTGACTACATTTTGCAGTATCCACCACAGCCAAAATCTTCTCAAAATCTAAGGGAAAATTATGCGACTGTGATGAGGAATGTAGATAAAAAGTGTTGAGTCTACAAATAGTTGCAAAAGGACTATGAAAACATATGAAACAACAAGGCTATTAAGAGAAATAACAGAGTTGTTTTGAATATATTTGCACGATTTGTGAAATGGCTAGGCCAGATCCAATGAGCTTCAAATATAGAATGAGGGTTACAGGCCTCGAGAATTGCTGAAAGAGGTGTTGACAAAAATTTGGTCATCTATATTTTCCCGCTCTTGGATTCATAAAAAAAAATTCATATCAAAAGAAGAATTTTTTTTGAAATATTATAACTCCATGATGTATCCCTCAGTATCAGTTTCGTCATGCATTTTTTGGATCGAAAATCTGAGTTTGTATGCTCAAGATATCCAGGTTTAAAGTTTAAGCAAAAAATACGCGCTTTTTCCATCTGGAATAAAGATTTATTTTTCTTCAAAACACATATAAAAGTTTTTGATTCCAAGACCCTACATGGAAAATTGTGAATGGTTGAATCATATGTTGTTTGGGTGTCGTTGGAATATAATTATGATCAAAATATAATTATTTAATCAATTTTTGAAGGGGAGGTCGAACCCCTCAAGATCCATAATCTTCTTCTCATGTTTCTTACTAAGTGTATAATACACTTAGTATTGTGTTATCGCATATAGTTGTCAAGAGGCTTTTGTTCGTCCAAGTTCATGGTCTACACAGGAAGCATCAAAGTGTTGCTTTCATACCAGTCCATTTCGAGCTCGAGGCGCAAGAAACAGGCAGTTTTAATCTTTCAAGCAGGTGGGTTGAGTTTTCAATGGTGGAGATCCCCTATGAAGATTGGATTAGCGGATCACGGGCTTTTGGGAGTCCAAAATTGCACGAAGTATAGTGCCAAAGAAAAAAGTCCGAAGTCCCAAGGCTTGAAGCGAATGCGAGCCGTCGATCTTAAAGTGGACAGGTGGCAGTTGGTCCCAGTGTTCGGGGAAATAAGCTTCAGGAGTTTTGAAGTGGGAAGTGTGTAAAACTTCCAAAGAGTCGAAGCCCGAATTGTCGTAGCAATCATGGACCATTGATATCAAAATCAATAGGGAGCCATTGATCTTAGCGGTAGTGCCTCCCAAAGTCCCGAAGCTTCAAAACACCCAAAGCCCGAAGGCCCGGACTAAGTCTCAACCATCCGATTCAAATGGACACGCGACGCCAGATCTAGAGCTCCAGAGGAAAGCAAAGGGGGAAAAGCTCGAAGACTCGAAGTAGCTCTCGATCATTGATTGACAAGGGACCATAAGGGTCATCAATTTGGTTGAAGGGGTAAAATTATCGAAGTAGGAGTAGAGTCGTTGATTGAAGCGGACGCGCATCAATAGATTGACAACTTGGGGTAAAAAGTACAGAAGGTAAGCGAGATTTGATATTTGATTTTCTTGGAGCCCGGAGACCCGAAAAGCGTCTCAGCTGTCAATTAGTAGGATCCACACATCGCCAAATCCTTTGCTCTGGATAAAAGCAGCAGAAGACAAAGGAGGTTTGAGGTTTGAAAATTCTGAAGCCTGAATCAAGAAGCAGATCTCAACCATCGATTCATAAAAGGAAGATTCGATCTATCGATATGAAGAACTCCAGAGCCGGGCTGTTGATTAGGAAGCCTCATCTCAAACCACAAGATTGATGGTCACTCTCCATTGCAGGTTTGGAAGGTGCGCGAGTTTTAAAATTTTAAGGGTGGGCCGCAATTGGAACCACTGTTTTGAGAAAGGGATGCGTGGCGGTTCATGGTAAATTATCGGGGCAAAAACAGTTTTCTTTCAAACCACCCTTGTCTGCACCCATAAACACGCATTCACATAGAGTCATGGCCCTAGGTCACCTTGAAGAAGGAGCCAAAGGAAGGGGAGCTACCCCCGAGCCCAGAAGATCCAGATATGTGGCACCCTTATAGCCTTGGCATGTGGCCAACCCCCGAGTATTAAGTCTCATTCAGTCTCCGAGGAAAAGTAGTAAATGAAGGGTAGGTTTGGTGGTTGAAACCTCGGCTCACCCCATAAACAAAAGGTATGGAAATTCCGGTCGTGGGGACTAAACCGTCAGCCCGTGGTACCCCTGCGAGCATATTTCCCTGCAGACCCATGACGATATGAGCTCGCATCTGACAGAAGGGATACATGCATAGTCTGACAGAAGAAGTTGCTGACACAAAGCTTTGATTGTAGTGGCCAAGTCACACTCTTGGTGGTGGCGAATTGTTCTGAGTATAACTAGATAGTTTTAATATTTTGTTAAGGTCGTCAACTAGTTGAGCAGAGCTCCCAATTTTGTAATTCTTGTGATGCCAGAGTTGTTCTCTGGTTATGTAATCGATTTGAGACTTTCATGTTAATAGAAGTCAACTTCCTGTTTATTTTCATTTTGTCTCTAAAAGCTGTTTAAAACACTTTGGCATGGATGATCCAGTCAAGGATCGTTATACTGTTCTAATGGAGGTTTGATTATAACAATATCATGGTCAGTTTTACTCAGTTCCCAATGTTTATGTTCCCTCTCACACTGGATGGCTCAGGCATGGAAGATCCAGTCGAGTTGTTTCATTTGCAGGATGATGGAGGTTTGATCATTTTGTGGTTGTAACTGTGTTGTTTAGACATATTCCAGTGTTTGAACTCGAGCTCAAGAATGCTCTTAAGTTTGGGTTTTTCTTCTTAGAGCTATTGGAAGGCCTGATGCCCATAACAGTCTCGTTCACCTCCCTCACTAAGTCTTCCCTCTGATCTCACTTTAACTCAATTTACTGACTGAAGTTAATGTGGCCCTCACTTCCCTGTGCATTTCTTGTCCAGTTCTGTGTTGAACATTATTCATATTTTGCATTTTGGCGATTGACCTCCATCCATATAAAACCAACATCCACCTAAACTCTGATGGGTACTAGGCTTACCTTCTCTGCAATCGGAGGGTGACTTCTAGTGCTAACATATTGTATACCATGAAGATTTGTAATATCCCAGAAAATTAAAATATAGTCTTCCTCTTTTAATGGACAATTAATTAAATTTTGAAAATATAAGTTTATTTAAAAAAAATTATTAAAAAAGGAAAAGGACCCATTTGAAATATTCAAATATTAATGATGTAAATTTATTAATAAGCACTTAAATGAGACATTAATTAAAGAATATGTTTCAAGAAGAAAAGTGTACGGGAAATTCAAAAGAGGAAAAAACCCTAACTACTTAAGTAGTTAGAAAATCTGATTTTTAAAGAGAATAAGGGCTTCATCAAAGGTTCCAAAATCAGAGTTATCAAAGGGAAAGGGCAGAAAATCAAAGGAAGAAGAAGGTACAACCATGAATATACAACCAAGATTTTGATCAAAGAAAAGAGATATCCATCTTCTCCACTCTTTCTCTTCTTCTACACCATTTCTCATAGCTTTATGATTGAATCTCTGAGTTGGGCACAAGGTTGAGTTCTTGTATTATTCCAAAATCTTTTTCTTATATTACCATGGAGTATTTACATCTATATACATGACTCTCAAATATTTTGTAATGAAGAACATTTTTCATGAATAAAATCCACAAAGAATTGCTTCGGGGTTGATTTCAATTGTATCTTGTAACTTTGAGTCTTAAGTATGAGGTATTTGAGATTGACCTATCAAATTCTCTTTTGATTTTGATAGTAGTACTCTTTTAAAACTCTTTCAGATGATCAAATTATTCTCTCCTATTTCTTGTGAAGAAGATATGAATGTATTTGTATGTAATTAAGAAGATTGTGTATGTGATGCTGGTCACAAAGAAGTTCTGATGTTGAAGCCCTCCTTCAATATTTTCTCATTGTAAAGATATTTCTTGCTACATATAAAGATTATATTAAGTTATTGAAGAACTATATCATTTCATAATTTCAAGTAATAAAGATATAGGGTTTGTTGCCTTAGCATTCTCCTAATCCAAGATATCATAGATATATCTTTAGCCAAAGAGGAGTACCACCTCTCTAAAAACGCAGGGGGATTCATATCCTCATGAGGTTGTCATTTCGGTCCTGACAGATTCAAGCGTCAACATTTTTGGTGGCTCCACTGGGGAAGGGATTTATTTTCAATATATTTGAGGCCCTACATCAGATCATATTGAAGAACTAGAAATCTCCATGGCTCAAATTTTCGAAAAGAAGATTCAGGAAAATTGCTGCTTGTTTTAAATGCAAGGGATTTATAAAGGATTATGGAAAGATGTTGCACATTTTTTATAATTTCAAAAAGACTCAAGAAGCACCAAATATTTGGGAGAACGAACTCCCCAACAACTCCTTTGGAAAGAATCAAAATGAAGAATTTCATTCATGTCATGATGCTCCTTCAAATTCTTCATCAATCCCATCAATGGTTTCAAGAGATGCATCATAAAGAAAAACTGCCCAAAGAAGAAGATGACTACATAGAGGCCCTTTAAATGTATTAGAAGAAAATTTTCAGATACCCAATATTTCTATGGAAAAAAACTCTACATTCTTTGGGAACACTTTGGTGGATGAAGAGCAACATTTGTTTAGATTCCAATGTGCATGTAAAATTTTCAATCTCACTAAAGATAATGTTACATGTAGATTATTCTTTCAAACTCTGTGTGGGGATGCTCTTGAATGGTATTATTCATTATCAGGTGCTACAATTACTAGTTGGGACGTGTTAGAAGATTTATTTGTTGATAAGTTTTCCCACCCACCCTCTTCCATATGGATGCAAGACAATGAAGTGACCATTTTTGAAGAAGAATCTAATCAAATATTCGATGAATTTTCTAAATCAAGTCACGTTGCTCAGAATAAAGATGAAAATTCCAATTTGCAAGAAAATTTTAGCCTCTCATATACTCCATATGAAGATCTTTTGAGAAGCAAGATCAATAATGAAATTAAGGAGCATACACCAAATGCACAAGAATATTTCAGCCTTGTAACAAATGATAAAATTCCTAAAGAGCATTGGCAACAAGAAGAATTGATGGAAGAAATGAATCTTGAGAATAAAGATGAGCAAGATTTCCTTTACAAGAAAGAAGAGTCTTTTCAAGATATTATTGATGAATCAAGAACCTTGAAAGTAGTTGGAGATAAGGGAAAAAATGAATGTATTCTTATGTTGGAATTTGCTTAGCTAATGTTGGAATTGAATGTATTCTCGAGCAATCAAGGATTGATTTCATTGAATTATGGTTCCAGAGTATTGTTGGCCAAACAATGCTATCAAATTTTCAACACACTTGGTTCAATTTTTCTCTAGTGCACATTGAGAGTGCCCCTGACTCATTGGTACAAGTCCCAATATGTTTTAAAGTTTTGGAGTTCATTCCAAAGATCAAGTCAATGCTTGAATGGCTCCACTGGAAATCTACCTACACTTGAGGTGCCCCTTTTCTTCCAAGTAAGATAGGGTAGGTAGATCATG
>ML823634.1:27245-37648 GCA_009831015.1 Picea engelmannii
CTACCATGCAAAAGGTACTACGCCCAGGATTATGGTGGCCAACGATACATAGAGACTCGAAAGAATATTTTCAGCAATGTGATGTCTGTCAATGGGTCGGAAAACCCAACATAAGGGACGAGATGCCACTACGACCACAAGTTACACTTCAAGCATTCAAAAAATGGGCAATAGACTTTGTGGGACCCATTAACCCACCCACCAAGAGAATAGGGGCGAGATATATTATCACAACGACCAAATATTTAACGAGATGGGCGAAAGTCGCACCAATAAAAGATTGCAGTGAAGAAACAATTGCCCACTTTCTTTTCTAATAGGTAATTACCTGATTTGGGTGCCCAAGAATTTTGATGAGTGACCAAGGAACACACTTCATCAACAACACCATCCTTTTGATGCTCGAAGAGTTCGAAGTTCAACACCAAAAAATCACACTGTATCACCCACAGGCTAATGGTATAGTAGAAGCCTTCAACAAAATTCTAGAGAATGCCTTGACAAAGATATGTAACGTCGACAGGGACGATTGGGATCTCAAGGTACCAGCAGTACTATGGGCATATAGAACCACATGCAAAAAGTTGACAGGTCACACACCATTCAAACTGGTCTATGGTCAAGAAGTAGTAGTGCCATTAGAATTTCTAATATGTAGTCTACGTGTAGCATCTATCACACAAATGATAGAATGAGGTGCAGTCCAGGAACGACTGGATCAATTACTTTCAATAGAGGAAGACCGAATCTTGGCAGGATTCCACCAACAAGTACAGAAAGCGAGAGACAAAGCGTGGCACGACCTCCACATCAAGAGAAAGATGTTCAAGGAAGGAGATCTAGTATTGCTCTATGACAATAAAGCGTTGTAGCACCCAGGGAAGTTTAGAATTCATTGGCTAGGACCATACGAGGTAAAAGTTGTCATGGATGGAGGAGATATACAGTTGAAAGATCTAGCAGACACAGACCTCAGAGGAATGATCAACGAGAGTCGACTGAAGAAATACGAGGATAGTGAACTACCCACTGCACAGTAAAAAAAAAAAATAGCATGACGGACAAGTCGTATACGCAACATGAAACCAGTGAGGGAAAAGACAACGACCATATCGGAAAGGGAAATAAGAAGGAAAATGAAAGTTAGTAAAAGTACACTGATAGGATAGCACGCAACATAATTAAAGCAAGGAAAGGACGAATGGGATGTCACTGGAAAAGTAGTCATAAGGGAAGGTACGAAACCACCATCGATGCATTGAACCCACACTTATGGTGCATTAATCGCACAAGGTAGGATTCATCCTCAACAAGATTCATGGCACACCCATACAACACATGAGCAAAGAAACAATTAGTCTATTTGCACAAGAAGAATGAAGAAACATAAAGAGTAGCTCGACCGCAGAGAGCGAGATCGTAGAGCTTATCCGAGCTATTTGAGCGAAGAAAACATCTTCCAGACACCATTATGGCACCACCAAATCTTGAAAAACCAAGCCAAATAATCAGACCTACTAGGGTTCAAACTAGGTCACAAGGGACATGGGAAGAGAATGACCAGCAGTCATCAGAGATCATCAATAGTGATGAAATCTCATCGTCAGAGGACATTCCATTCGAATCAACACCAATCCAAGAAGAGATCCTACAGCCCCAAGTGGAAAATATGAAAGAGGACATGTCGGAAGCAACGCAGTAGCCTCGGAATGAAGCAGTAGGAACTCATCAGGAAGGACATCTAGAAAACACCGAAGCAGCCATGGAAATAAACGGAAGCACACAGAACCCAGAAGTAGAGGTCCAACCAAATGTTCCACAAATAGCCATCCTAGACTTTTCTTTTTTGGCTGAGCCGAATGGTGAAATGGGAAAGCCTTGGGAAGAATGGATGGCGAAGAAACAATCAGAAGTTGTTGGAACTTTGAGGCAACCAACACAGTAGGAGGACAGGATTCAGATACCGAGCTCACCTCGAAATAAACCAACTGCAAATATTGTGCTACCTCACACACCAGAAGGAATACAGGTGGACTCATAGCTGTTGGGTCACGTCGGAAAGCTAAAATTTTCCAACCATGACATAGTGGATGAAAGAAAATATCCAGAGCTTGCACCACAAGTCTCTACAGAGACAATAGTCGTGAACCCTCTAGGAGGAGCTATCACTAAGCCACACCAGTGGGTAGTTGGACTAGAAAAAATCAGAATCTTAGGATTGCTGAAGATACCACACTTTGGCAGAGGCCAATATGTGACGACATGCATCAAGCAATTGTTAGCAGTTATGCATGGAGGGGATGTATGGCTAGAAAAACCCATCCCCATAAATATTGAACTTATTGCACAGATTACAGGACTACCCATCCGAGGTATGGATCCCACACTGATACTGGACGACAAGTCGAAGGAAAAGGCATTGGAAGAAGAAATGAAGAAGAAATATGGAACCGATAGGGGAACGAGAGGCATTATAATCAAGCGAATTAGCGATGTCACGACACAACTGGGAGAAAATATCTTAGCTTGCAAGCTGCTAAGAAAATTTCACAAAGATGAAGTACCGGCAGGAGTCATCACAGTTGCAGGTCAATGCATGGAAGGAACCTTCATGAGTTGGGTGCCATATCTGTCAAAATTGTTCCAAATAGACTATAAATACGCACAGGAAGCAGGTACAGAATTTCATTATTCATGGCTGATTACTCTCATCACTTTCATAGGATGGAAAGAACTAGACCACGTCACCTTCTGTACCACACCACAACCAGGAGGAGAGAGATATCACGTCCTAAAATCCGCTCCACTGGCCAAGCATAAGAAGGAAAATGGAATTATATTCTAAGCTTACCTACAAGAAATGGAGGAAGCAATCAATTGAGCATGGAGGATAACACCAGAGGCCGTCACACAATTCGGGGGCATCACCAATTTCTGGGCTAGGTGACAAGCCAAGACAGGACCCACATAAATAGTGGCTACAAATGCGCTACTGCATCATTGAGGGAGACATTGACATGATCATCCACGAGTGTCCGGATGAATGGAAAATCCCAACTATACCCAGAGCAGTACCAGGAAAAACATCAAAAGGAGGCGTTTCGTAGGTAGAAACACAACCTCTAGAAGTCCCAGTAGCAACGAAACCAAGAACGGGCCAAATTAGGTCAACTCAAACAGAGGGTGGCTCAGAGAAGCCAGGGACCCAAAAGGGGAGAACAGAAACCACTCAGCCGACCAATGAACATCAAAACCCAACTGAGGGAGCATAGGAAACCACAATGAACCTCATCAAATGGGAACTAAGGGGAACTAAGAGACCAACAGTACAGGAAACAGGTACACGCAAGAAATCAAAGGCACAATGACCACCACCAGAATATACAATCACACAGGATGATGGAGAGATGATTGCTAGAATGGTCAAGGATTGCCTCGCAGAGGAATTTGATCATGTAGCACACCACAGGGATAAAATGGATAATGAGCTGGCAGAAATGGGGCAACTCTTGAAGAAATTCGGAGAAGCCTAGATTACAAGTAGCAGCAGAGGCATAGAACGATCGAGCGCACGGACCACAAAAAGAATGGAGGTAGGAGAACGCAACTCAGTTCTTTTGAAACCACATTCCATGGTTTAAATAAAGTTGAGCATGCTACGAATGGATGAGATTGTGGGATAGACACCACTGAAGGAATTGGATCATATCCAATTGGTCCTAACACAGATGCCAACAAAGGCCTTATACCAATTGTAGGTTAGCATCGACCATAAGATATAGTCTCGAGCACATAAAAACTTGGTCGAGCTACAACAAGCAACAAAGAAGCAGGAAACACTGGAAACAATTTGTGCACAAGTAAAATCAGAAACGCGGGAGGAGAAGGAATGCAAAACTGAGTTGGAATGCAGAGTGGAAGATATTTTCAGGAAACTTCCAACTATTGTGCAAGGAAGTGAACTCCCAGCGGAAGAAAACATCGATGAGATTGCACAGGAAATTGATCAATATCAGAAGGAGATCGAGACTCTCTGTGGACAGATTAGACCAACAACTCTACCAGTAGTAAAGGATCATAGGAAGCAAGAAGCAACAATGCAACTACAAGAACTGGAAAAACAGGTCAGTAATAACCAACTTGTTGGATAAAGTGGCACAACTCTGGACAAAGATAGAAGAGGATCCACAGGTCCAACAATGGGACAAGGAGGAGGAAAGGATCAATGCAAAGATCGAAGAATTCAAGCAGCAATAGAAAACAATCCCAATTCCAGAACGGGTCAAGGGGACACAAGAGTTAAAGAAGTTACATGCAGAACTTCTCACTGCACAAACACAAAAACAGGAGCATTAGGCTCACATAGAACCATTGCAAGAATGCATAGCAATAGTACTGGAGCAGGCAGAAGAAGCCAGAACACCATCAGCATGGACTCAGCTAGAATGCGCAAGATTGATAAGCGAAGAAGTAGCAGTGCAAACAATTGATATTATCAAGGAGAAAACTGTGTAGACATTGACAAAAGCAGTAGAATTGTAGGAGAAGTTCCAAATGATCACTAGGGAGGTCGAGGAAGCACAATGCAATTAGGTGACTCGGTACGAGTCACATGTTAGTGTTGGGGGCCTATTGGCACCAAGCTGAAGTGGAAATAACGACGATCATGGGAAAGAAAGTGTATAGGAAACTGAAGTGACAACTGGCAAAATATCAGCACGAGCAAATGCAAGAAAGCATGCATTGAGGAAAGCGACCACTGGAGGAAGAACAACATGCGCATGGGAGAAAACCTAGCATAAGAAGGGTTAGGTTTTTGGTAATATTCTGTAAGTGACTGAAGAGCTCGAAATGTATAAATATAGATACAAAAGTATCATATAGGGGGTGTGTGGTTTTGTTGTTGTTGTCGTTGTTGATTTTATGTTAGTTTTTATGAGGATTATGATTGTCATTGAGTGATTGTTCCGAGTATTGTTTTTGGTGATACATGAAGGGTTTTGAGTTGTATGAACCGAGTTTTGTAAGATGTTGAGAAAGAAAAGATAGGAGGGAAGGTAGATATGAGGATTAGACCGCATGATGTAGATCCTGGTGCGATCTAGCTCACCTCACATATATATTACCCACTTTTGCAGATAACTGTAAGCGCGCGGTGCAAGGAAATCAAGAACTACCATAATAAAAGAGCCAAGAGCTAGATCTTTGTGGACATAGCCCAGGAGGGGTGAACCACGGTAATATTTTTGTAATGTTTTGAATGTATGTACATCTTTGACTTCTTTCAGCAATAGATGATTATAATTGATGAATAACCAAGTGCATTATTAGAATCCATTTATATTTTTAGTTATATGCATGCGATTCCTAGGAACAAGTAGATTACAACAACAATTCACAAAATAGGGCCTTAATCAAGAAACCCTTTATCCCCTACTTTGTCCTAGACTGTAAACACCTGAGTCTTATAGTCAACCATCTATAGCTATCTCGGGTGAGACTGCACAGTACCTTCTGGGCATTGCATTTCCTTCTGGTTTACCAGGAGGTCCAATAGTTAGAGGCTTTGTTGGAACCCCAAATGACATAAACCCTAGGTCAATAAATCAGATAACATGAGAAGGGAGTCGATAAAATAAACCAACACTCAAGCCGATAGATTTTCTTCTGGACCAATTTAACGAATGTGAAGGAACAAGGTCACTCTACGATCTTTTCAATTTTAGGGAGTTTGAAAAGAGGTTAACTATGGACTCCATGGGGGTTCCTTTTTCGTAAGTAACCTCTAAGGCCCAAAAAAGGTGATAAACCAAAACCAAGGAGAATGTTCCTTTTTTGATGATTTAGTCCCTCAAGCCTGAAATAGGGTTAAACTTACACATGAGAATACTCTTCTAGCGAATTGAAGTTCCTAGAGCATACCTTTATTCATGTAATTGATCGTCCAGACCGAAAATGGGGTAAGCTGTCGTCGGACATACATGCCTTCAAATTTGATTTTGGCGAGTGTGAAGGGAAACAAGATCACTTGACAATATTTTCATGTTTAGAGAGTTTTAAAAGGGCTTAAAGAAGACTCCATGGGGCTACTTTTCTTAGTTAATCCATACAAGATCGAAAATCATAAATACAGTCTCATCGGATGTTTCTTTCAAATTTCAAAGTGAGCTTGAAAGACAACAAAGCATGCTCATTTGGGAGTTTTGAGGGTAAGACCAAGAATGATGATGCATCAAAGCAACGAGGCTTAATTTCATAATCATGACAAGAATAAAAAGGACTCCTGAGCCTATAGTCATTACTGACAGCATGGAAGCCACAATGTAATAAGGATCTACCTAGGGCATCCATGTATAGGTAGGATCTACCACCTAATTATGACACTTCTAGAGAAACAATGAAGGTTCTGTGTCGCATTATGGTGGGGTCAATCCTATGGAAAAGAAAAAATGACAACGAGATGAAGAAAGTGGAGATGAAATCCTAACTTATATGAAAAAAGTTGGAAAAAATGATTTTTACCAAAGGATACCAAAAAGTGACCCATCCCCAAAAAAGTTAGCAAACAAAAGGAAAAGGGTACCATATCGTCCAATAAGAAACTCAGAATCGGAAACAAGTGATTTCCAAGCCAGGAAAAAAGACAAAGCGGGTCAAAAAGTGGCAAAAAGGCCAAAAAGGTCTATAAATAGAAGCTGACAGCTCATTTTCACCATTGCAGTTTGAAAATTAACCCAAATGAGAAAAAAAACCTTTGCTAAAGAAGTTGATTCTAGGAGATTCAGTGGACGAAACAAACTTTCACTTGGACCAAGTAAGTACAATTTCATCCCTCTTGCGTTTCAATTACTCATTTATGCATTTAATTTTTTTTTTTGAGGGGGCGCGTTGTCCTAAAAAGAGAGACCCTGCATGTATGCGGGTTGTCCAAGGGCAGTCCGTGTATGTACTAAGACAAAAAACACTATGCCCATGTACATACACGATTGTGGCCAATACAACCCATGTACACCCTTGCAAACTTGGAAAAAAATAAAATGCAAGAGCTAACTTCCTCCAATTTTTCCATGGAACAGGATGTATGTCCATTAGAGGGAGAGGGAGCACGAGGACATAGACATATTGGTCGAAGAGGACCACGCATCAATCACCGCACTGAAACAGTGTGGGCTATGGAAGTTCTTCTAGTGTCCTTTTATGAGGGCACAATGTTGGTACAGGGGCAGACCCAGGGTTCACTTGAGGAGTGCACCAACAAGCCCTAGCTACCGGCCCTTTCAGCAACACCTATGAAGTAGATGAAGTCTCACCCAAAGCAACTAAGAGGAGGGGTTGCAAGACACAGATGTCTACAACCAGGGGAATATCAAGTGGATCTAATACAACAACAAGGTAGCATTCATATATCCCTCACCAGGCTAGATCTGCCCTACATAGTTATAGATCTGATCTAATACAACAATGCAAATAAAAATATAACGGTGACAAAGATCAAAGCATAAATCACACACACAACACAAGATGTACGTGGTTCACCCTCTCTCTAGGGATACATCCACAGAACTGTGCTTATGATTTATTAAGATAAATCCTACAGTTCTTTTATGTGCTCTTAGCTAGAAAATCTTAGTTCTTCTCTCTCTTTCTCTCCCCTTCCTTTGCACCTAGCTGCAGGACTTGACCTTCACACACACAACTAAATATCTTACAATACCAGAAGGTTCTCTCACTTAGCACTTCTCTCTCTCAATACAATAATATCTCACCGCAACAATAGAGATAGATTAACAACAATATCGTACCAACCCCACCTAGGTCCTCTTGACCTTTATTTGTACATTATAATGCTTCACCGATAGCCCTAGGCCGAAACCTAGGTGCCAAAACCCTAGGTGTCTAAAACCATAGGTCAACTTGACCTAATTTTTTCAGGCTTCGCCATCCTGTCTTTCCTTCCTTCTTGATTTCTCAGGTGTCCTCGATCCATCTTCCTTTCTTATCTGTCATCCATGATCCTTTCGTCCGACGGCTTGCTTTCCCGTACTTCTCTCCATGTTTTTTGCTCTTTTGCTTACTTTGACCTAGTGCTAGTTACTGTGTCTTCCACGAAGTTTTCTTTTCACCTTTTCTTCATTGTTCTTCACTTCCTTCCATAACCAAAGGCCAATAGGCCCCCAACACTCACCTATGACTCGTCGCGAGGCACTTCAGATATGATCCTTCTTTTTTACTTCGACTTTGAACTACGCAGGGAAAACTTTGCTTTCTTCTCTATGCTTCCTTCTCATCCTTGTGCATATTGTCTTTTCTATGTCTAGAACCCAGTTTCAACTGAACTTGGTACCTAGAACCTTTTCTTCTTTCTTTTACTGAGGTCTGCGAGGAAGTTGTTTGTCATAGTACAACTTCAACCGACTCCCATTCACTAATCCTTTCTTCCACTCTCTGTTCAATGTCTTAAGTTGCGCAGCTCCCCCTTCAGTAATATATACGACCTCATATGGTCTGAGCCAATGCATCCTAAACTTCCCCGGATGTTTTGTAAACTTACTCTCATACAAAAATACTAAATCACCTTGCTTGAATGCCTTCTTCTTGATGTGCCTGTCATGATAGGCCTTTTCTCATTACTTCTGAACCTACTAATGGAATCCTCGAATAAATATGTCTTCTTCCAGTTCAACCAACTGTGCAAGCCTCTCACGAACAACGCCAGTATTATCCATGTCTTTAAATGAAAAAATTATTAAGCTTGGCATCAAGTATTCCATCGGGACAACGTCTTCAAGACCATAAATCAACTTGAAAGGGGTCTGCATTTTTAATTTATTGCAATTGGTTCTATAGGCCCATAGTACTGTAGGTACTCTTAAATCCTAGTCATCCGTATTCACATTGCAAATCTTTGTCAGTGCGGTCTCCAAGATCTTGTTGAATGCTTCAACTGTTCCATTTTCTTGTGGATGGTAAGGTGTACTCTTCTGATGGTCGACTACAAATTCTTTAGTTAGGGCTTCGACTGTCTTATTGATGAAGTGTGTGCCTTGATCACTCATAAGGGTCTTGGGGCATCCAAACCTAGTTATTATGTCATCAAATATAAAATGTGCAGTTGTAATTGCACTACAGTCCTTTACTGCTCTTGTTTCAACCCATATAGTCAGGTATTCTATCTTAGTAATTATGTACCATGCTCTTGGTGGGTTTATAGGTCCCATGAAGTCAATGGCCCACTTTTCAAATGCTTGTAGGGTCATCTTCTATGCTAATGGAATTTCATCTCTTCGAGATGGTTTTCCAAATATTTGGCATACATCACAGTCTCTGGCATAATCTTTATCATCTCTGTTTAAGGTAGGCCACCAAAGGCCATCTCTAAGAACCTTCTGCGCAGTTGTTTTTCCTGCATAATTTTCTCCTACGATGCCTTCATGAGATTTTGAGAGGATCAGTGGTCACTCTATATCCATAACACACCTCCTTAATATCTCATCGGGTCCCATCTTGTATAACTGACCAACTATCAGTGAAAAGTCTGCAGTGTGCACCACTAGTTGTTTCTTCTGGGAATTGTATACTCACTAGGTGCCATTCCTATTGATAGGAATTCGACTATGTCTGTGAAGTGGTCATCAAAATTTCTAATGGAGAGCAGTTGTGCATCCGACAGTGTGTCCTCCAAACTGGTGGGTTCTTCGCCATGTTCCAACCTCGACAAGTGGTCAGGGCCCTTGTTCATTCTTCCTGGCTTAACTATGATCTCAAAATCATATTCTTGAAACAACAAAATCCATTTGCATATTCTCCCCTCCAACACTGGCTTGTTGACTAGGTACTTTAGTGCAAAGTGATTTGTGAATATTTTAAAGTGTCCTCCCAACAAGTAGTGGCATAATTTCTGCAGCACGTACGCCATGGCTAATCCTTCTCTCTCAGTTGTGGTGTAATTAACTTCAGCTCTAGATAGCTTCCTACTAGAAAAATCTAACAGATGGTCGATGTCTCCTTCTCTAGGTTATGCCAATAATTATTCTAAGGCAATAGAAGACACATCAACATGCACATGAAACTCCTTGCTCCAATCTGGAAAGACCATAATGGGCAGAGTCACCATCTTCCATTTCAGTGTGTCGAAGCTCTATTGGCATTCGTCTATTCAACCAAACTGACAGTCTTTCTTCAACATATTCTACATTGGTGTTGTGATCTGAGCATAGCCTTTAATGAATTTCCTGTAATAGTCAGTATGTCCTAGCGCAGTGCGTAGTTGTTTCACTGAAGTAGGAGGCGACAATTCAACTATGATGGCGATTTTAGAGGGATCTACCAGTAATCCTTGCTTGCATACAATATGGCCTAATATGTTAAGGTCCTAACCCGCAGATAGGTAGATCAATGTATTC
>ML823634.1:43381-77434 GCA_009831015.1 Picea engelmannii
CAACAAACTAAACACAGTCTAGTCATCAAAATATGCTTCTAAAAATTATGCAAAAAATCTTTGAACACTTCGACCACCACCCTGGAAAAGATGGCTAGGGCATTCTTCAGTCCAAATGACATCACTGTATATTGGTAGGATCCCCATTCTGTGGAAAACATGGTTTTGTGGAAATCCTCCTTGGCAATCTAGATCTGATGGTATCTTGAAAATCCATCTATAAAAGAATATACCTCCTGGCCTCCCACATTGTCTATTACTTCATCAGTGAATGGTGTAGGGAAAGGGTCATGCAGACAAGCATCATTCAACTTCCTGAGATCTACGTAGATCCTTATCTCTCTTATTTTCTTGTCTTGTACCACCATAGGGATGATCCACTCCGACTCTTCGACGGGTTCAATAATCCTTGCTTCCAACATTCTGTCGAGCTCAATCTTCACTTTTTCTTATATTTTGGGTTCAATCTGTAGGGTATTTGATTGAATGGATTCACACCTAGTTTCAAAGGTATCCTCATCTCTCCCATAGGGACCTTTGATACCTTTCATATCAGTGAACTTGGTCAGAAACAAGTCTTGATATTCATGCAACAACTCTATAATCTTGTCAATGGTAGCAGCATCTCAGTAATCTCTGACATTGGCAGGCTTTGGTGTCTCCTCTGTCCCAATATTGACTTTTTTAATCTTGATTGACTGACCAATAAATGGTAGCTCAACTCTCAGTCCTTCCACATATCTTTGGCCTTTTGTTTCAGTTATTTTTACCTTCCTGGGATCATCATCGTCGACATTGATGTTGTAGCAACTCTGCAATTTTTGGAGAGGCGCAGTCCATTCGCCCTCTTCTTGTTCCATAGGGAGGCTAGATGCCTCTTCAAATGCCTTATGTCTCACAATCTATAATGCTTGGTCTACTTAAGGATATTCACTTTCAAATAAAAAGGTGGTTACAAAATTCTGAATCATACCTTCCCAGTCTGTAGTGATGAGGCCCAGACTCACTTGAAGGTACCAGTTGATAGGGGTTGTGTCCAGTGTGTTAATGAATATGTGCACCCATTGTTCTCAGGGAATGGCACTCCAAGACTCTTCGCAGCTCCGCACATGGTCTTTTGGGCAGCTTCGACCTATGTACTTTGCTTCACATCCTTCTACTTGTGTTGAGAACTGTATTGTCATCAAAGCTTGACACTGTACCTAGTCTGTAATATTTCTTTTGTGGGTTCCCCACCATCTTGCTGGTGTGGATTTTAGGTCCTCATTCATTGCCAATATCCTCTGTTGTGTTGGTACACTTGCTTCAACATCTGATAGGAAGGCTTCTAAAGGGTTCAGACCATCAAATGTGGGTAAGTTACTTACTGTTGTGCCAGTCCAACGAACTTCTCTGGTTAATCTAGAACACCTTCTGGTAGATACTTCATATGTTTGGTTCTACCAGTTCTCCGGTGCTTCTTCTAAATCTGATGAACACGCGTTGCACTTCACCAACTCAAATTCCAATCGGCTGTAGGGTTGTTGTAATCCTTTTGTCTGTCTGTCAATTTGTATATGTTTTCCAGTTCGTATGTGTGGTCTTATTTCTGGTGGGCTCTATATACCATGGACCCTCATCTGGATATAAGGGTGAAATGACCCGAAGGCCATCTCTTTCAAATGTCATACATCTTTTCTTCAAATCAACCACTGTAGAGTTATCGAAGGCCCAATCAATTCCTAACAGTGTAGGGTAAGGGAAACTATCATCAACAATTTTAATTACCTCAAAATCTACGAACGTTCTCACTCCATCGATGTCCACCCAGACATGTTCCAGTCTACCAAAGGGGATGACATCTTGTTGGTTAGCCATCCTAAGCCTAATAAGGGAGAGTAGATCAACTTCAGTTTCCCCATTAGTGCCCAAGTTTGCTTCCTCATGACATTGACCTCCGATCCTAAGTCGAGGTCCACATATTCTATATCATACTCTCCTATTTGAGCATTCAAGTGTAATTATTTATTTGTCCTTCTCCTTTTTCTGATTTGATGTATTTCCCTATTCAGTAAGGGTTCTATATTTCCTAGTTCATATTGTATGATTAAGTTCTATATCTCTTGTACAATGCCTTTATCCTGAATCAAATTAACACAGGTGCATAAAAATTCCATGAGCTTGCTTACCTCTTTTCCCTCCTATGGCGAAGCAAATTGATCAAATGCTTGAGGCATTCCATATTATTTTATTTTTGGCTATATTTTTGATGAGGAGCCTTGATCTTCTTTGAACTCTTGTCTTGCTTCCTCAAAGATTTGTCTTTCTTTCTTTGCATTGAAAGTTCAAGTCTTCTTTGTGGCCTTCCTGATACCTGAGTCTACTGCAATATTTCCTTGAGTCATTCTATCCTCTCCTGTAGCAGTGCCTCCGCGATTAATAACAATGACTTTAGGGTATTCCCTGCGAGTTTCAACATATATCAATTGCACTTGTGGATTCTGATGAGGTCCTCATCTTTCCGGCAGATTAGCTAGAAACACAGGGCAATCTTTCCTGCATATTATCTAGAAACAAAGAGCTGCAAAAGTTGCATGTAGTGCAAGGATTATGACAATCCCTTGCCTAGTGTCCTAGTTGCACACAGTTGCAGCGTATGATGTGTCCTCAGGCTCAACCCATTCCTCCTCCTCGTCCTCTTCCTCTATATCCACAACGAGGATTGAAATTTCCTCTTCTTGGGGAGTTATACTGTAGAGTGTTTCCTTCTTGTTGTGCTTCACCTTGGATCTTGTATATGTCCGTCGATATTTTGTGCATAAGGTCATAGGCCCTAGAAACCCTATCGTCGTGCCCCACAAACTTACAAAATTTGAAATATAAATTTGTGGGAGTCTGAACATACTTCTGCATGTAATAACACTCACCTGTGCGATGCCTATTTCTGCATACTTCGCACCAGGGCAGGTTGACTTGCGTCAAGGGGCTCAGTGATCCTGAGGCCAAATATTCATGGAATAAAGGATAGTGTTCCTTATCATGGCCTTCTAATATACATATTACACATTAGATATATTCTATTTTGTCCTTCCCCTTGTCCTTCTTCATATCCTTGAACTGCAAATAAAAACTAGTCAGCTAGCTCAAGATCTAGCTCATAGCTGAGCTGGATTCTCCCATAGGGGTTGATTCAAGCTTCATAGTGATTTCCAATGCTTCTGCCTGTGAAACAATCTTCTGCTACATCAGGAGAACTTCGATGTGTGGTAAAAGGGTAGTGATGACCCATTCTTTATTCTTTTCATTTGAGATCTGAAAAGTTAATCAGCTTGTTAAGGTCTTGAACCTTTGATCGAACTCCCAAACAGGCTCGACTACTTTCTGCTTGATCTCCTTTAGTTCTGTAATACATCGAGACTCTGAATTAAGTTTCTTGAACTATACAATAAACGCATTCTTGATCTCTCCCAGTGGCTTAGGCTGCATAAGTCCTTGGACAAGCTTCATGTACCGGCTCAGTGTGTGATTCCTCAGGGTAGTGCTAAACTGGGTCCTTTTAACAACTTCATCGGTGACATTTTTAATATTCCATACGGCTTCGCACAGAAACCAATGTTGATTAGGATATTATGATCCATCTCCCCTAAAGATAGGGAGCCTCATCTCATCTGCCATAGAGCTACCTAGGTTTCCTGTCAAAGTAGATGTTGAGCTACTAGTAATAGTACTCTGAGGACTTTGGTGGTTCTGATTATTTTGATTACCTAGTGTTGCTGAAATAATAGGAGGATTAATAGTACTTACTTCAACAATTTGTGTAGTTCTTGAAGTTCTGGGCTCGTCCTGGCAAGGTTCTTCAGCTTCTCCTTCCTCTGTCCTAGCGAGTTCTGAATGTTCTCTATCTGTCAAATATGCCTCTTATCCACTGTAGAAACCCTCTTCCCCGTAGTTTTGCTTAAACAGGTTCTCAAGGTGAACCCCTCTAAATACTCTCCCACTACGCGTATGTCCAGATTCTGTATTGTTGTCACTGACTGAATTCCTGAACATTAGTCTTTTCAAATCCACTCGATCTACTGTATCTTCAAGACGTTCTTTTCATGCAACAACATCTTAATTCTCACCTTCAGAAAGTGCAAAATTTTTCCCCTGGGTCCTTTGAAAAAGTATCTCTCAGATTGGATATACAATTCTATTCTATCAACAACAAACTCGGTGATATACCCTCCAATTGTACTATCGAACCAATGATCTACTGCTCTAGATACAACTTTATCGACTCTTTTGACCTTCTGGATATGCGCGATGTCCAAACCATAGGGGTTCTAGATATGATCTCGATATGGGTATCTGTTAAACTAGCCAACCACTCAGAAAACTCTTGGTCGATTCCTCCAAAGAATATCTCATGAATGTCGGTGAATATGTATCTTTGTAGCCAATCTTCAGTACTTAGCTTAGGGTTCTTATTTTGGGCTTCAACGAAGTCCCTCTCTTGATCTTCTATCCACTTCTGAATCTCTGTCTTCGATGGGAACCACCTTGACATTCCCTCATGAATATTCATGTCCCAGCAATAGAACCATTTGTTGGTATAGGGGTAGACCCAGGGTTCACTCGAAGAGTGCACCAACAAGCCCTAGCTACTGGCCCTTTTGGAAACACCTGCGAAGCAGATGCAGTCTCACCTGAAGCAGCTCAGAGGGGGGGTTGTAGGACAGAGATGTCTACAACCAGGAGAATATCAAGTGGATCTAATACAACAACAAGGAAACATTCATATATCCCTCACCAGTCTAGATATACCCTGCACAGTTATAGATATGATCTAATACAACAATGCAAATAACAATATAACAGTGACAAAGATCAAAGCATCAATCACACACACAACACAAGATGTACGTGGTTCACTCTCTCTCTAGGGCTACGTCAACAAAAATGTGCTGATGATTTATTAAGATAAAGCCTACAGTTCTTGTCTGCGCTCTTAGCTAGCAGATCTTATTTCTTCTCTCTCTTTCTCTCCCCTTCCTGCACACCCAGCTGCAAGACTTGACCTTTGCACACAGCTGAAGATCTACCAGAAGGCTCTCTCACTTAGCACTTTTCTCTCTCAATACAATAATATATCATGACAACAATAGAGATAGATCAACAAAAATATTAGACTAACCCCATGCAGGTCCTCTTGACCTTTATTTATACATTACAATGCTTCACCGATAGCCCTAGGCCGAAACCTAGGTGCCAAAACCCTAGATACCAAAACCCTAGGTGTCTAAAATCCTAGGTCAACTTGACCTTCTTTTTTTGGGCTTCGCCAACCTATCTTTCCTTCCTTCCCGCTGGTTGAGATTTCCTCGATCCATCTTCCTTTCTTATCTGTCATCCTTGATCCTTTCATCCGACGAATTGCTTTTCCGTACTTCGCTCCATATTTTCTACTCTTTTTCTTATTTCGACCCGGTGACAGTTACTGTGTCTTCCGCGAAGTTATCTTTTCACCTTTTCTTCCTTGTTCTTCGCTTCCTTCCATAACCAAGGGCCAACACACAACCCAGGTTACTTAACACCCTTGTTGATTGTTGTCACTCGGGTGCAGAGGCATTCATGTTAGAGGGAAATTCATTGAATCTAATAACTGAGGACATTTATTTTCTAACTGGCCTCTCGAGGAGAGGGGAACAAGTCAATCTGTACACCTTTCCCCTAGGCCTTTCAACATCAAGGACTGCATCCAGATGTATTGCGAGGCTGGAATTGAGAAGGTAGGTTCTCAGGTGCCTATTCATAAGATCACCAGCTTGACTCTTCAAGTGATATTTTTATTGATTGAGTAGATTACTAGATCCACGGCCCTACACTAGGCCTCTCGGGTACACATGCACTATGCCATTCACTGTTAGGAGGCACACATTTTGGATTGGAGCACGACCATGCTTATGTGCATGAAGAGACAACTGGCATAGTTTCGACAACGTACTAACAAAAACTTTAGGTTTGACACTACATTATTCTCTTTATTCTTCGAGAGGGTACCCAGTCTCAGTCCCAAAGAGACAATACGGGGGCATGTGGCCTCCTTCCTATTCATATACAGATGGGAAACATTACTGCCATGACAGGGGGGAGGGAAGACCATAGAGGCCTTTGACTAGTGGGCATGGCAAATTCCGATGATTGAGGACTACCCCTACGCCGGGATAAACTTTTCTAGGGATCCAGACATGCCCATGCCTTCCGAAGAGGAGTGAGGAGAGATAGGTAACTTGTTTTTAATGTTATTTAATTTTTAATTATATATATATATATATATATATATATATATATCATTTTTATATGTGTATAGAGTACATACTTTTGTGTATCTTCTATGTACAGATGTGGGACCAGTGCACCCAACAGACTTTGTGAGGAATCAGCGACGTACTCGACTAGAGGCAGGACCAAAAACAACCAGTGGACTAGCAGTCGTAGGGGGACCTCCATTCAGAGAGGCTAAGAGGGTTTTGAGACGAGTGGAGCGCAACCTCACTGCGCTCACTCGCATAGTACCCATGGTCGAGATTGAGGATCTCTGCCTTCCATGTAGCCTCATGTAGTGGGGGTTCCACGGACATGGGTCCAGATTTTTCGTCATTTTTCTAATGCCATGGTGCACTATGGCAGGGTCAATAGGCCCAAAGATTAGATAGGATAGACTTTATATGTGTCGACGACACCTTTTGTACATGTTTTTTTTTAGGGCATAAGCCCAACAATGTATACTGAACATTATTTTTGAGGTGTTCACGCCCACCTATGTACTCGTGACACGTTTTGATATATATATATATATATATATATATATATATATATATATATACATCTTATTTGTCTTATGGTTCACATTTTTTTACAAATGTATGTACATGTGTATGTGTGTGTTTCTCTTTATATGTATGTGCAACATGCCAATATAATATGTGATTAGCTAGAGTATATGTCATATGATTAAATCTCCTAGGAACATGGATATGCGTAATGTAATCAAAATAACGTTCTAAGAGACGTACCCTAAGGAAACATTGGTGCAAAGTAGTATCATAAACACGGTAAACTCCATTTAACTGGGACACAACCAGTTGAGCATATAGGTAGACCCGAAGGTGAGAAATTCCATGCGACAAAGCATCACAAAACAACTCTATCACTGCACTATACTCAACGACATTGTTTGTAGCATCACCATGACAAATACCTCTGAAATATAGCAACTGGCCTCTAGGTGTGAAAATCACCCAAGCTATAGAAGCAAGCCTCCGAGTGTGTCAGCTAGCATTGTTCACGAACCAAAAAAACAACTCTAACTCACTTGACATCTGCCATAGTGAAAAAGAAGACATAAATAACTACACGTCCACAAAGCAAAAAGACAAAACCTGTATAAGAAACTATACATATGTACAAGAATCCACCTAGGTGACCAACCTAAGAGTAATACTTGTTGAGGTAAAGACCATTTCTTGGCTCCGCCAAGGCATTCCCTTCAAAGTCAACCAGATGGTAAGTTCCCTTCTCCAAGACCTCATTCACATTGAACTATCTGAACCACATGGGTTTGAAATTGCCTGCCCCTAGGGGATCTTTGTCTTGATCATAGACAAGGACAAGATCACCTTCGGAGAAAATCAGAGGATTAATGGACTGATCGTATTGAAACTTGACTCATTGCTTATGAGCCTCATTGGTTGAGGCTGCATCAAGACACTACTCATCGAGTTGCTCAAGATATAGTATGCATTCCTCAAGCGGTGAAGTGCCTGGCAGTAATTCCACTCCCAAGTTTAAAGAAGGGATTTGACACTCAATAGGTAAGACTGCTTCTAGCTCGTATACGAGTTGAAAAGTTGAGAAACCTATCGTAGTCTTCACAGACGTTTGGTAGGACCACAACACTGAGTACAACATCAAATGCCAATTTGACTTAGAATAATTAATCATCCATTGAAGAATAGTCTTGAGAGTATATTCACAACTTCAACCTGGCCATTTACTTGTGGGCAATAAGGTGACAAATGTTCTTTACTCAACCCAATATTTCACGTTAACTCGATCATCATTTTTTTTGGAAGTGACTGCAATGGTCAGTGACAATATCCTTCAAGATGCCTAACCTTGCTACTATCTGATTAAAAGTGAAAAGATTTGTTCTTTTGCCATCATTGGAGATATCTATTAGAATTGTTGTAGTGATACTTGCCATGTTACCCTCGGCATAAACTATGTGCGTAGTCAGAGGATTCATAGGACAAGAACTATCTCCATTCACACTCAAAAGAAATTCTCCCCCATCTATTCTCCTTAACTAGGTAAGGAAGTAATATTTATGATGTAGATCATCCCAGGGTCTGTCGGGACCATTCATTGCCTTAAGAATCGCCTCGTTAGAAGGTGTTAGCGCTGTGTAATTTGCCCAAGGCTGTGGAGGCAGTCACAGAGGAAACATCAAAAACACTTTGAGTCTTGGATCTAGCCCTCCAAGACTCAGAGAGGGATCTCTTTATTTGATATAGATTTGTTTTAATAGATATTAGGATAGATAATGAGTTCAAAGTTTGTATTTTTTAAATGATTGGCTGAAACAGAAGAAAAGAGGTCCATTGGGTAATGGGGTCACAGCCTGAAGTTCAATAAAAAATAAGTTCTATAGACAGCCTTACACGGCAAGGTAGGCACTCTTGTTGGATTCTTTGAATTTGATTTTGGATTTAGAGGAGCAAGGTGAGAGGACCAGGCAATAATAGGGAAATCAAGAATCCTAAAATTAACCATTGAGAAGAAAACATTGACAATTATGTCAAAGCCAGAAACATAGTGTATGTCTCAACAAATTATGTTCTTTGAACTTCTTTGCATAATTCAGAGTATAAATAACTTAATAAATACAATGGAAACAAATCAAAGTGAATAAGAAAAACATCACCACCAAAAATGACACATGAATCCTGTAGCTGATGTGACTGTATTATTGGATTGATGAAATACAGAAAGCTCTGTGAGCCCTGATCCAAAGTTCAATCATGGTCCCTCCTCTTCTCGGGTCCAAAATCAACCATCTTTTACATTAATATCACATCAATAAATAGGATAGATCCCCCATCAAGTTTAGGAAGTCATATTTAACCGCCTCGGCCAAAAATAGCAACAAAACCCCAAAAATCCTGAACTATTTTCCATGAAAGACGGGATGAATTTATGCAAAAAAGGGGTTCTCTCAAACATCTGTTTCTCTTTAATGATGACACCTGAGTAAAAACTGAAGGAGTTTATTGTAGATGAGTATGTTTCGGACAAAAACCTATTTTGGTTTCACCACATTCGCCTCTAGCTTGTTGAAATAGCTCCCGTAAAATCAGGGCTAAAACAGAAAGAACCAGAAATCTGAAAAGTGAGGCTGAAATATAGCTTCGATTCTCCTAGATGGTGGCACTTGTGAAAAAACTGAGAGAGGTTTTTTTCTTCATCTTGTTCCAAAGAAAAAACTCTCTCATTTTTCCAAAATTCATTTTCGTTTGCTTGGAATCCTTCTCGAAAACAAACTGGTCAAAATGGAAAAAATGGCAGTTTTGAGTTTTTTAGGGAGGGCGGTTTTTTGGGGTAAAGGTGGTATTCTGGACCCCCCCCTGAGGTGGTAAGTGGTATTTGGGGGGGGGGGTGGGGGGGTCTGAAATCACCTGGAGGTGACAAGTGTCCCTTCCAATACCACTTATCGTACCTCCCCCCTCCGTTAAAGTTCGAAAAGCACGGGGGGTCCAGAATTTTTTATGTCTGTGGATTAAATTTTGGGGATGTGTGAAGGTAAAGTTGCGGGAGGGAAAATGATGTGACTTTTATTTTATTGTTTTTGTTTTTTATTTTTTTTTTTATTAATATATGTGTTTTCTTTTTTAATATTTGGTTTTATGTTTTATTATATTTCATTTTTATTACGTTTTATTTTATTTATGTTTCATTAGTTTATTATTTTGTTTACGTTTTATTTTATTTTTTTTAACTTACTTTTTATATTTGTTTTTTTTTTATATGTTTTATTTAATTTATATGTATTTATTATTTATTATTTTATATGTTTTAATATATATGTTTATTATATTTCATATGTTTTTATTAATGTTATTTTTAATTTGTATTTGTTTTATTTAATGTTTAATTAATAAACCCTAACCTTATTACTAATTTAACAACCAAATTAATTATTAATTAATTAATTAATTAATCAATTAATTAATCAATTAATTAATAATTAGTCTAACATATTTTGATTAAACTAACTACACTAATTTATTACTAACATTATTAATCTATTGTTCTTTTTAGCCTAAGTTTGTTTATTCATGGATGGGTGGCGAGCGAGATGTAGCCAATGGGACAAATGGATGAGGGAGTGAGTGGCGCAGAGGTGGACGATCATGAGACCCACAAATGATATCTGAATAATCATATCTCCTATAATTATAGGACCCTAACAGAAGGCAAGACCAGGTCTAAAGGATCTGTAGTGGCAAGAGAACCTTGAGCCCAAATAGGCTCAAGGACTGGATCTAACTCTTGTGGGGGAGTCAGATCGAGGTTGGCCAAAGTTTGTTGGACAATGTTGTACACAACCTTAGCCATGGACAAGGGCATGGCCATGCCAGAATTCCATTTCCCTTCCATCGAAGCCGATGGGGAAGGTAGACTCCATGGATCGTTAAAGTAATTCATTCAAAACGACAATACTTGAAATATTGCATCCCTAGGCTGGTCAGGAACAACCGATATAAGCTTGACATCACCAGAAGGTGATGAATAATCAAAATTTCCCATCAATGATGGAAACAAAAAAACACCTAAGTTGACAATGTCAGGCTGTGGATTGTCAAAACCATCGGAACCATGGAAGCCCTCGATGAAGGGTCAGGATGGGAGAAAGCCAACTGTTAATGGTCATAGTCCAACACTCGTGAAGAAAACACAAGACTCAAAAAATTGTAGGAACCACTTTATGGATCGCATAAGTCCAACTCCTTTCTAACAACAGGTTGTAGTTGAGAGGCGCAATGACCACTTCAACTTTGACGCACACGAGTTTTCCTCCCAACTGAATTGGGAAAGAAGGAATGATTCCATGTGGTCTTGTAACATACCCAGCCACCCACCGGCCGGGTACGCTACCTGCAAGCCTACCCTTGGACTTATTTTTCATGCTGACCTTATTTACTTCTTAAGGATGTATAAGATAACAGATTTAACGACATGCACAACAATATCCAACAATCATGCAAGATCTAAAGATTATGTTAAATGATAATTAAATATACACAACAAAAATACATTCATATACATGTAAATGACAATTAAACTGCACAGTGGAATACATTCATACACAGATAGTAATATCATGACATAGAGCACTTATCTTTATGAAAGATGATACTGAATGGATACAGACCAAGAACGTTCCACCCAACCGTAGACACCGTTGCTCTAAATCCCAATAGCAGTGTCACCCCCGAGCCAGGGCTATGAATCCACAAGGACGGTTCAAGAGTGTAATTGGGTTCCCAAACCAATCATCTCTCAAGTTCTCATGAGTTTCTCGACACCCACAACAATCTAAGTACCCATGTCTCTTCTACCCAGCCTTTTCCACCTGAGAGAATGGACCTCCACCCTTCTTTTTCATGCAGTCCCTCAGGCAGTACTTCTCCTTCCTGCCAAAGCTTCCAGCACAGCTGGTCCAGAATCTCAATGCTAGAACTCTCAGGACTCGTAGTTGTGAGAAAAACAGGGCACATGCCAATGCATTTCAAACATGCAGGCCCTAGGTCACAACAGGATCACACCAGCGACCACTACAACCAACTATCTTGTGGCTAAGTTCTTCAGCAGCTTCGTTTCCTTTGCCAAGCCAAGATGCAGGTGATGATGGATCAATGGACGAGTCAGGGGGGGTGCATGGGAGTGTGTGAGGTAATAATTAGTGAGGGAATGAGGGAATAGGAAAACAGTGCACAAGTCATCATTCCACTCCCCCCATCAGACTAGAGGCAAGTTTAAGTAACCTCATGGGGAAAATAAGAACCTTCTGGCCTTCCCCAAGAAGTTCATGTAACCGATCCCCTCCCTTAGACAAAAAGGGTAATAAGAAAAAAATAGGAATAAACACTTAGTCCCTCAAGCTCCCTCTCTTGTGGAATCATACCCCCCTATAACTCTAGTCCTTGTCCGTCTAGCAGCCAACAATGTATTTATTATTATTAATGATCAAAACATTACATTTCTTGGGCATATTGGCCCTTCAATAATTGTTTGGGCACTATGGCCTCTCAGCATTGTAACAATACATTATTTAGATTTGGGGTTCAAAAAACTTGGGTGTTACATCCCCTTCCCCTTATTTTGGAACTGTCCTTAGTGCATATAAAAAACATAGATCAAAATATCAAATTTATTCAAAAACATTGTGGGTACTCTACCCACATGGCATCTTCATGCTCCCAGGTATCATTTTCAGGACCGTAGCAGGTCCACTGAACTTTTATCAGTTCTATAACTCGATTCCAAAGCATTTTGAATTTTCTGTCCAACACCCACACTGGTTGAACCTAAAAGTATCCCTCCATCTCTACCTGAATCAGATGCCAATCGATAACATGGTTAGGATCATGTACACATTTCTTTAGTAAAAATACATGGAATACATTATGCACATTCATGGAAGTAAGCAATGGAAGCATGTATGCAACCATGTATGCAACCAGCCCTATTCTGTCTAATATTTCGAAGGGACCACAGAATCCGGCTGCCAACTTTGTACAACTACCCAATTTCAAAGAGATTTTCTTGGGCTTCACTTTCAAAAGTACATGCTCCCCTACTTTAAATTATCTAACTGTCATGTTCTTGTCTACATAAAATTTTTGTCTGTCTTGAGCTGCCTTTAAATTCTGCTTAATCTTGACCGCCTGGTCTTCCATGTCCTTGAGCAACTCCAAACCAAGTACCACTCTATCTACTGGGTTGTCCTGGCTCACTGGAGTATTGCATTTCCTACCATACAAGGCTTCAAATGGGCTCATTTTCAATGAAGCTTGATACCCATTGTTATATGAAAACTCAACCAAGTGTAAGTAATCTTCCCACTTAGATGGCTTATCCATCACATACATTCTCAACATGTCTTCAATTATTTGATTGATCCTCTGTGTTTTCCCATCAGTCTGGGGATGATATGTTGTGCTAAAGTTTAGATTTGTGCCAAATCCTTTAAAACCTCCCCTCCAGAAATTGGAGGTAAACTTCATATCTTCGTCCGAGACGATTGTCCTAGGTATCCCATTCAACCTAGCAATTTCCTTCATGAAAATTTCTGCAATATTAGTTGTTGTATGCGTTGTCTTCACACACACAAAGTGAGCAACCTTTGTTAATTTTTCAACCACCACCATGATTGAATCGTGTTTCTTATTTTTTATGGGTAATCCTATGATGAAATCCATGGTGATCACTTCCCATTTCTTCTATTGAATTGGCAATGGCTACAACAAACCCATTGGGTGCCTATGCTCAACCTTCACCTTTTGACATTCCATACATCGAGCACTGTAATCAACAACATCCTTCTTCATTCTCGACCAAAAGAATTGGCTTCTTATTGCTGTAATTGTTTTCTGGTAACCGAGATGTCTAGCATAAGGAACATCATGCATTTCCTTTAGTTCTAAATTCCTCAGTTACTTATGGGATCATCCGATGCATAAAAATTCCTTCATGAGTAAGGAGGTGAGTGGTGTCCATGAGCTCTACTATCATTTCTAGAATAACCAACTCTTCCATGAGCATATCCTCTTTCCTGACACCTTCCTTCTTTCTCGTCTTGAGTTCGATTTCTTCTTCATTTTCCTCTGCAACTGATTTAAAATATGCAACACTCGAGAATTTATCTGACTTTTCTCTCTCATCAGTTTCTCGTTGTCTTCTTTGTAGCTCTGCACTTCCATCTTCAAGCTTCTTACCATTTCTATCAACGTTTCTTATTCTCCCTTTTCCTTGCATTCGTTGGAATCTTTCTCTGCATTACCGATTCTATTATTCTAGCCTTCAACCTCCTTTTCATGACTGGAGGCTCCCTCGCCTTCTCCCATTTCCTCAATACGCATCCTGAGCTGATGCACTTAAGCATCTTAATTCTTCAAAATGTGTAAGTGACCATTTTGTTAGAATTATGTGTATGATAGACAAAATTGCCAAATCATGCTACAAGTCTCTTTCTTTTTTATGGATATCGTATCCCCATTCTCCGAAAATAATAGTGTCTCGTTATCCCTGGCTGACACAGAGTTCACCCTATGCAGGCGCTTCCTTCAAACTACCTCCCAGGTGACCACGACTAGAAGTTGTCACTAAATCCTCCCTTAGCACTTTTCTTGTCTTGGAGACAACCAATTCGGCCCTTAGCCTTCCTTCCTCAGCTCTCAACCTACATATGACCAAGGCCATGACCCTGCGCTTAGCTGAAAAAAACCACTTGTGTAGAGCTTCAGGACTTCGTAGCTTTTATCCAAGACCAGATCAATGGTCCTCGTCCTCTTTCACGATCAATGATCGAGATCTTCTTTGGGACTTTGTGCTTTAGGAGTCTCAATATTTTCTTTCTTTCCTCCTCTCGGTATGCCTTTACCCGAGGTTCCTGATATTCCGAAAGGTGTCCTCCCACAGATCGGTGACTGTGAATCATTTCAGCGTTTCAGGCTTTGGAAGTTTCAAACTTCCCTCCTGCACTTTCTCCCAGATTGATTTTACCTGTAGTCGAAAATCCCTCGACGCGTTTCCTTTGGAATCAACAATCGATATATACTTCGGGCTTTCAGGACTTTTTGAATCAACTAGCTTGTCACCTCCTTCCCTTTTGGAGTGCCCGGTCTTCCAGACTGCACGATCTGTCGCCATGTGGTGAAATGTTGGAAGCAGACACATGGCCCAATCAAGCGGGTGACACATGTCACGTTCTAATCAAATTTTCAATGTTCCAAAAGCCCAAAACTTACTGACATGTGGCACACATCCCATGTGATTTCATCGTGCCTTATCACTTTGGCTCTTCGGGCTTCGGGAGTTTTCAAACTAGCACACTTCTAATTCTCCTGAACTCTAAATTCCTAAACTATCTAATCTTTCACCACGTTTCCTCTTGGATCGAATGACCAGGTTTCACTTCGAGTCTTCACCCAAATTCCATGGATCTGCTCCATGTGTCCTCCTCAATCTGACGACTATAATTTCTTCGGGGCTCCGGACTTCGGAGATCTCAAACTTCAACCTTTTTCCTTGAAATTTTTTTATCCGAAGTTCATGATATTCTGATGTGTGTCCCCTGCGGATCAACGACCACAATTTCTTTGGGAATCCGGACTCTGAAAATATCAAATTTCAAACTTATTTGGCCCCACTGTATTTTATCCAAAGTTGTGGATCTCGTGATGCATGGCTCTTAGCAGATCAATGGCTAAGATCTTCTCAGATGATCAGATGGTCGAGGTTTTCTCTGGCTCTCCGACTCTCCATGCTTTGGGAGTCTCAAACCTCAACTGAAAATCTCTCAAAGGGATTCCTCCGTAGTTACTAACCCGTTGACACGTAACCTCTAGGCGATCAATGGTCAGGATCTAATTCAGACGATCTGACAATCGACGTTTACTTCGAGTCTCCATCTCTCTGGGCTTTGGGAGTCTCAAATATCAACTTCTCCTTGCTCACTCCTTCCCAGAGTACTTTCACCCGGAGTACGTAATCGATTGACGCGTCTCCTCCTATGGATCGACAGTCCCCAGATACTTCGGCTATTTGGAGTTTCGATGTTTGAGCCCTACCCGTCACATCATTTCATACCTTTAAATTTGCGGGGGCATGCATAGGCGGTTTGGAGTAACCCTCTTTTCACCCTGCAATTATCCTGATGCTGACACGTAACCCCCCAGGGAAACTGTGGTTTGGATTGCAGGACCTCCTTGGAAAATTATCTCGCATGCAACTTGGTTCCCTGCAATGCATGTTGGTCATTGATCTCTCTCTCCAATGGGGTTCGACGGCCGCGACCTTAACCTTGCTTCATTTTCATCGGACGGCCCGTGTTTACCTGTCCTTCGATCCAACGATCTCGGATCTCCCTGATCCTACCGTGGTGATCGTTCCTGAATTAAAAAGGAATGGTCATGATCATTCGAACCCTCATAGAGGTTCTATGACATTCTATCTCCTGCGTAGCATATACAACGCAATTCCTCCTGAGATTTTCAATTTCACGGTCAGAGTTCAATATCGACCATGAGATTCTGACCAATAGACCTAGCCCATACCGGCCCGATTTTTCAACCAGAAGCTCTGATACCAATCTGTAACATACCTAGCCACCCACAGGCCAGACACGCTACCTGCAAGCCCACCCTTGGACTTCTTTCTCATGCTGCCCTTCTTTACTTATTAAGGATGCATAATATAATAGATTTAATGACATGCAAAACAATATCCAGCAAGCATGAAAGAACTAAATATTATGTTAAACGATAATTAAATATACACAACGGAAATACATTCATATACATGTAAATGACAATTAAACTACATAGAAGAATACATTCATACACAATTAGTAATATCACGACAGAGAGAACTTATCTTTTTGAAAGACGACACCGAATGGCTGCAGACCTAGGATGTTCCACCCAACTATAGACACTATTTCTCTAAATCCCAACAGTAGTGTCACCCCCAAGCCAGGGATTTGAATCCACAAGGAGGGTTCCAGAGTGTAATTGGGTTCCCAAACTAGTCATCTCTCAATCTCTCACAGGTTTCCCAACACCCACAACAATCCAAGTACCCAACTCTCTTCTACCCAGCCTATGCCACCTGAGAGAATGGACCTCCACCCTTATCTGCCACGTAGTCCCTCAAGCAGTCCTTCTCCTTCTTGCCAGGGCTTCCAGCACAGTAGGTCCAGAATCTCAATGCTGGAACTCTCAGGAATCACATTTGTGAGAAAACTAGGGCACAGGCCAATTCATTTCAGATGTCCAGGCCCCAGGTCACAGTTGGATCACACCAACGACCACTACAACCACCTATCCTGTGGCTAATTTATTCAACAACTTTGTTTCCTTTTCCAGGTTAAGATGCAGGTGATGATAGATCAATGGATGAGTCAAGGGGGGTGCATGGGAGTGTGTGCATGGGAGTGCATGAGGGAATAATGAGTGAGGGAATGGGAAAAAAATGAATAAGTCATCATTCCAACCCCCCCACTAGACCAGAGGCGGGTTTAAGTAACCTTGTGGGGAAAACAAGAACCTCCTAGCCTTCCCCAAGAATTTCACGTAATCGATCCCCTCCCTTAGACAAAAAGGGTAATAAGAAAAAAATAGGAATAAACACTTAGTCCCTCAAGCTCCCTCTCTTGTGGAATCATAGCCCCCTATAACTTTAGTCCTTGTCTGTCTAGCAACCAGGAATGTATTTATTATTATTAATTATCAAAACATTACATTTCTTGGGCATACTGGCCCTTCAATAATTGTTTGGGCACTCTGGCCTCTCAACATTGTAACAATACATTATTTAAAATGGGGGTTCAAAAACCTGGGGTGTTACAGGTCTGAACGAACGACCTTCAAATTCCATAAGCAATGTAGGTAACAAAGTCAAATCAGGTTGGCCAATGACCTTCCAACACACCAATGACACCACGCAATTCGAGGCAACCTCATCAACCACTGTATGGAAAATGTTTTGAGTTAAATATTTCATGGTATAAGCCACTTCTATCTTAAACACAATGGGGTAAGGAAGATGGGGTTTCAAGTTTGTTGGATAAAAAATGATCGCTCTCGGGTTACAAGTCTCTATCAATCCCAAGGCGGATAACATAGCTTTTCTCTATGAAGGGAAAATCTGGAGGACTTCCAAAGTAGACATCGCGCAAGGGGTCTGTGCCAAATCTTCCACAACAGAGTAGTTCTGGGTGACCCTCACATTTGGATTATGATAATCCTTTTTAAATGCACCTTTTGGGATGTGATTCATCGTTTCGCCCGCCGTCTTCTAAATCTGGAGAGGAGTCAGTGGCTTCATGGCTTCTTTTCCCTTTTCGATAGATTCCAACATTCTGTAATCTCGAGCCCTGGTCGCTATATTAGCCTCACCATTCATCATGTAAATATTCACATCCAAGTTATTACTGGTAGTCACGGGGGGTCCTTGACTTCCCCCTTCCGTGCTCGAGGATGTTGAAGCTTGAGCCATGTTTTTCCCATGTGTAATTGTGTTTGTCAGCACAATAGGTTGTTGTTGCACCAATAGCTTATGAGCTTCTGCAAGCCGAGGGAACATATGAGTCAGGTGGTATTTCGTGTAAATATTACATGGATGCTTTGACTTCCTCTTCTTCGTCTTCCCCCTGCCAACATTGTTTGTAGGCTTTTGGTCTCCTTTACCCTTCTTGGTATGTTGTTTCTTCTTTCCCTTAGGTTGTTGGTTGGCCTTAGGGTTTGTTTTCTACACATTGTGTACATTCGACGCTTAGGTAGGGGGAATAACCAAACTCGAGTTGTGGCTGGCCACAATCTATTGTATCAACAATTGTTGCAATTGATTTGAAAACATATCAATGGAATTTCCTTGTGTTGAGCCCACAATACCATCAACATGGGGTCCATACTTTTGTTTGGCCTTATCGAGAATAGACTGTTGCACGTTTGGAAAAATCTCATAGAGCATGTCAAACTAAGAGTATATCAATTCAAGTTGTTGTTCTCTCATTATCGCCTCCTCCTATGAAAACACTCTAGAAGTCACTACGTCCTTGGATATGCATGGCACCAAAGATGACATGAACCACTCCAACAAGAATAAAGGAGGGACTTGGACCTTAATCAAGCTCTTTTGACACCACCATTCTCGGATATTATCTGATATGTGGTCGCCCTTGGTTTGCTCAAAGTTGGCTAGCAATTCAGTGTAGACATTTTATCTCACAGGCAACTGGAAATGGTTCAAGAATACCATCACCAAGTCATTGAAGTAGGAATATCTTGAGCAGTCGAGCTCAATATACCATTTCATGACACCCCTTATAAGAGTGTGTTCAAAAAGGTGCAACTGGACATAGTTGTCCCTCAGTGAGTTTGATGAGCACCATAAGTGAAAGGTTGTCACATGATCACCCGGATCATCACCAGGATTGCCTTCAAATTTTGGAATATCTGAGGGAAACTTAGTCGGCATGGGGGGCCAACGCAGATTATGACAAATTGGGTACTTTTATATTCTCAACAATTCTGGCAGATGTAGCGTTTCCAGATACAATAATTTAGGTTGAGTACTATGTATAGGAAAAGAGGGTCTTCATTTTGACTGGAACCAGGTTGCCAGGAAAATTTGGGTTGTTGTCTAGGGTTCTGGTAGAAACCGTGGCCTTTACCAGCATATGAAAACTGCGTTTGTTGGGGTATCATTGACTAACTCTTGTAATTGGAATACATAGCTTGCGCAAGGATTTCTCCCTGCTTTGTGTTCCAAGGATTTTGGAATGGGATGCCCCCACTCGATCCGATGGGCATGGGTATGGAGCCCTGCCCAGAGTTCCATTGAGTATGGAAGTGGTTTCCCTTGACCGGAATCCCTTGCAAGGGAACTGATCCCTGCCAATGATTCCAAATACCCTGAGTGGAGAAAACCCCAATCATTGCTCCCTGTGAAGGAATAGTACCCTGCACGTGGTTATGTTGCCCAAAATTGGGATTTCCCCCAACTGAGACAATAGTCGAAGAAAAATATTTGTTCCCAAACACGTTGAACAAAGAGAATGACATAGATCTCATCAATGTTGTGTAAGATGAAGGTCCTAAATTGCCTGCTCAAAACAAGCTATAATTAGCATTCGACCCATTTGGTTCCTAGAAAGCACTACCAAGTGAGGGGGATGGAGGAGGTATATGACCCCCACCATAAGAGATATCATTAAAGGGGATTGAAGCACCCCTGGTGGACCCTTGCACGAGAGAATTTGAGCTCCCTACCCCCAGACCCATCATCTTTAACGTGGAGTAGGTAAGAACTGAGTTTGAATCAAAGTCGGGCATCCCATACGACAATGGAGGGCTCGTCGCACTCTGAGTAAATAGAGCGATGGTTGACGTCGATAACGGTATCAGACCACTACCCGAAGTAGAGGGATTTGAGACCACTATGGTCCAGACTGACAAAGTAGCAACATTCACTTCCATTGTCACTTGTAAGACTAACTGGTGCTCAAAAGGTGTCACCTCAGGAGGGACAACTTGTATCAAGATTGGCGTCGACGATTTCTTGTGGCCCAGTCGCTTTGAATGACCCTTGTTGGTCAAGTCTTCGCTATAACGGTGGCTGCAATGGAACCAAAAATGGGCCTTGAAGCCTTCATGATTGACAGAGTTGTTGATCTTCCAACTTTTTAAATGATCAACCGACACATTAAGGCTTAACTAACATTTAAACACCAAACACTCACTAAAAATTTCCTATAGACAAATCAAGTAGTCGACTATCTAGTAGGAAGGACAGTTATGGCAATCAACACTAGAGAAACTAACCAGTGTAAGTGAAATTCAAACATGGAAGCACCCTTCAGGTATACTCTATGAAGAGTGATACGACATCTGCCCTAGGTACCGTGGTATAACCCTGTAGTCACCCGTGTAAGTCCTTAGAATATGGGAGACTAAGTTGTCAGCTCGCAGTTAGTCACTAGGCGAGTACACTCGACTGTTGAGTGGATCGTAATGAGAAGGATAACAAATCCAAAACCTATCAAGGGTATCGAGAGAAAATGGTCTGGAAGACAGCAGAGGATATTGAATGGATTCGAGGTCCATGAAACTCCATAGGCAAATGCAATCGATATTACTCCCGAGGAAGATCCTCAATATGTGTTCCCCACTACGTTAAGTCTGGCTTTGGAGGGGTTATATTTGTTTCCTTTCCTCACGTGACCTCGTGTTTATCCCATGTGTTAGAGGGGGGTCCTAGATAACTTTTACGACATTGGAATTAAACACTCCCTAACTCAGATTCCAATGTTTGATTTAACGTCCTTGAAGAGTTTCCTCTCCAACCTAATTCAAGGCCCTAAACCCTAAACTAGTTGGTTGACCCTACAAACAAAAACATCTAGTGTATTTTAGATTAAGCGTTATTTTTAAAGACTTAATTTACTCATGGGGTATGCTAGTGAAACTAATGGTGTTGTAAAGAGACGAAAAAGAGGAGAAAATTAAATCACTTGAAAGCAAAATTACTTCAAATTCAAAAGAAAAGTTTTATAACTAACTCTTTGTAAATCAACTTTTCTTAACTAACTTTTCAAGATCTTGTAAAGAAAACTTAAAAACTACTTTTGGTTGACTACAAGCTACTTCTGCTTCAATAAATCAAGAAAGAACTTGAAAAATAAACTCTTTTTCCTTTTTGCAAATAACCAGCTCTAACTACTTTACCAAATTGAAATAAAAATCTTTTTTTTTTGAATTGCTTTAAAGAGAAAAACCGAAATAAATATTTTTCTTTTTTCAAAGCAAGTAAAAAGGATAAAAAGAAAATTGAAACAAGACTGGAAAAGACATTTAGCCCACTGCGGATTGTAGGGATTCAATCAAGAAACCAAGAAGGTAGATCTACAATTCAACAACTTGCTTAAAACCTTTTTAAGAGTAAACATAAGAAAACCAAGAAAAACATGTAAACTGAAACCTATACCTAGGCTATGGCTGTCAATAGAGACTCTGGATTGATCCAAGAAATCCATAAGTGTGAACCTCAATCAGGAAAAAGGAAAACTTCCTTTTTTTTCAAAAACTTCTTTGAACAGAGACGTGGGTTGTTTCTTCAACAACCTGCCTATGTACGTGAGTTGTTTACTGAGTAGAGTTCATATGTATGTGGGATGACCCAATACAGGGTGCATACACCTCTGTATCTCTTCAAAAAAAGGAAACACCAGACAATATTACATGGCAGGGACAACTGCTATGCACCTGAAGATGACTAGAATCCCTTGAAATACTCAGAAAACTTGAAAGAAACTTGAAATGCAAACAAAACAATCAAACAACCCAAAATCCCCTAAAACCCCTAGAGGCTTCCTTAGTATGGTCGCCAGTTCTTCTAGCTGGAAAACCCCCCCTTTAACTAAACCAAGGTTCAAGATGTAGACAGAGCGAATAACCGTCTAAAAGCTAATAAATTCTCTATACTACCCCAAACATACCAAAACTAATGTAAAGAAAGCAAGTAGAGAAGAGATCGGGTACTATACCTTTGATCCCACGTCTGGTGATGATATCCTCAAGCTTGAAAGTTCCACTAACTGCATGTCTCCTCCCAAGGCTTACCTGCATCCAAAGATAGGCAAACAAAGAAATACAAGCATGCTATTCTATCCATAATTTAGGGTTAGATTTAAAATGTGAAGTATAAATCAATAAAAATACTCAAAACACCATCATTTGGGATAGGAAAATGTGATTCTTTTATTCATAATACAAAGATTATACCTTACAATTTGAGTCGGCCATCATTCCGCGAACTTGGTCTGGGCTCCTCTTTACAAAGCTCTAGGTGCACCTTGAATGAAATTATTCTCTCAACCTTCTTATCACCTCTATGGAAAGGAAAGGGTTGAATGGAGGAAGAAGGGGCTGATGAGGGTATGCTGAGGCAATATCTCACAAAAGGCAACAATATCTTGGGCAAGGAGGGGAAGTGAAAATGGGCAGAGTTTCACTGTTATTATGATTATATTGGAAATGAGACCCCAACACCTCCTTTTATATGCCAAAAGGATGGTTATTGGGTTGGGTGGCGAGCTATAACGGGTGGATTAGTTGGGAAATCTCCAATATCCCATGAATTTCAATGAATTCCTTGCAACTTTTGCAAGCATACGAGGGTTGTAATGGTGCAACATGCGTGTGTATGTGAGCTGTAGTGGTGCAACAAACATATGTACACGGGTTGTAATGGTGCAAAGTGTGTACATCTTCCAAGAAATGTTTTTTTAAGAAGATCCTCTCAACAGTGCTTTTGCAAAATATGCAAGTAAGAGGGCCAAGGCCATGTATGCAAGAGTAGGGAATTTTAGGGATATAACATAAAGGATAGGTGGTTGTATCCACCTTCCAGTTGTAGCCAGAGAATATAAGGTGATGTAGCCTCCTTCTGGTTATATCTAGAGAATTGGGAAGTTGGAGCTTCCCTCAGGTTGTAGCCTAAAAATAAGGGTCAGAGCCTCCTTCCAGTTGTAGCTAGAAAACAAAGGAAGTTGGTTCTTTCAATGAATGTAATTCTTGAAGACAAATAAGAAAAAGAATTTCATGGTTTTCTCCCGCATTGGATTTCCATGTAAAAAATATTGATGTACTGTGTATGTGTATGATTGTTCATGTGTTCATGTTTTATTTACTCTGCACTTATTGGATGATAATTCTATATTGATCATAAAGATAAATAACACTTGCATATTGTGGTTAAAAGGATTTGAAATCTCTATTATTGATTCAGCCCCCACCTCTTAGTAATCCAACAAGATTGGTCTTCGATATGTGGCATGGCAGTGGCCATGTCCTTTGTGGTGATGGTTATTAGTGATTTGAGGAACTAATATAGTCGGTGTTTCAAGGTAGTTTCAATTTTACACTATCTATGTCTTTGACCTCATTCATGGATGTGATCTGCAATATGAGTGGAAGTGGTTTGGCAAAAATATGAGAGAATTTTTGAGCCAATGTCATGGCATACTGATAATTGAAAACGGTTTAGGAATTCTTTTTCCAAATATGTGAAGGTCACATGAGACCTCGCGGGTTTGTCTACGTACCATTTCATCAATTAACTAGTTAAGATTATTTGAAATAGTTGTAAGAAGATGGAATCATTAGTGATAGTATTGTATGAGCACCAAAGGTGAAATGTCATGATATGAATAGTTGGGTCTTCACCTAGTTTTCCATCAAACTTAGGATTGTCTGATGGAAGTTTGGTGGGCATGTTTGACCAACCAAGATTGTGTAAAATTGAATCATTGGTGAGTTTTGTCATGTATGGAAGATTTAGCAAAGCTAAGTATGGTAGGTTCAGTGCTCCTGCTATTGTGTGTGATGGTCAAGAGTTGGTTCTTGAGGAGAAAATGATACTTGATGGTTTTTTTAAATAGTTGTGCCGAGAAATATAGAACCAGGAAAGGTTGAACCGATAATCACTGCACACAAAGGCTAGTGGGGAGTTTGAACCAACAAAGTAGAAAAACCAAGAATACCTCCCAACACTAGTGGGAGGAAAATAAAGCATCCAGAATGCCAAGGAGGTTGTGGCCCCCCTATGATTCTGACCTAGTGATAAAGTGTGTGATTTGGTGAAGTGAATGTTGGAATACTAAGAGGGGGGGGTGAATCAATATGAACACTTTTTACCACTTCCAATTACAATATATATATAATTCAACTTTATCAACAATATTTAATATTCATAACTTATGCATTCAGTATAGCATTGCATCATAAATAATATCATTCATCAGTGCATAATAAACAACCATAGATACACAGTACACCATAATTTATGTGGAAACTAAAATGGGAGAAAAACATGGAATTATTTCTTATATATATTAAGAATACATTCATAGGAAGCACCAAATTCCTGATTCTACAACACCAATTGGAAGGAGGCATCGATCCCNAGATACACAGTACACCATAATTTATGTGGAAACTAAAATGGGAGAAAAACATGGAATTATTTCTTATATATATTAAGAATACATTCATAGGAAGCACCAAATTCCTGATTCTACAACACCAATTGGAAGGAGGCATCGATCCCCTATTTACATGATCCAACTTGAAAGAATCTACAACTCCCTGAATTCTCCAGCTACATCTGGAAGGATGCTAAGACCCCCTGATTTACAAGCACCAACCTGAAGGAAGCTACAACTCTCTGTGTTCTTCAACACCAACCAAAAGCAGGCTACAAACCCATGATTTACAGGAACCAACCTGAAGGAATATACAACTCCCTAAATTCTTTGACACCAATTGGAAGGAGGATACAACCCCATTTTTTACAAGCACCAACTTGAAGGAAGCTCCAAATCCCTAAGTTATCCGGCACCAACCGGAAGGAGGCCACAACCCCCTTTCCTTGCCCTGTCTTGCCACCATGGAATATAAGTGTAGACTCAACTTGTCACTGCCACTGATACAATCACTACCACTTTCACCAATAAATTGACCAACCTGTCACTGTCACCATCACATCAAACTGTGACTACCACTATCATTTCAACCTTTCATTGATGATAAACCAATCATCCAACCTATCACTGTCACCATCATTGTAACTGTCATTGATCTACCATCATCAACTAACTATAACCAGATCCACTCACATGGATATCAAAAACATCACCAAACCATGTGCATCATCTGTGTACATCAAGCATGTACCAGAACATGTACCATACCATGTACATCAACCACATACCAAAACTTGTACCATATCATGCATCAACCATGTACCGAAACTTGTACCATACCATGTACATCAACGATGAATTATACCAAGGACATCAAGATCACCAAGAAGTGCCTATAGAAATGTACTATATCATCATCAATCAATTAACCAAAACATGTACCATAACATATGCTTCAACCATATACCATATCACTCATGATATGTCTCAATCATGCCATACACTATGTACCATGAGATATCATCAATAAATTTCCTAAAGCATGTGATAACATCACGATGACATATACCAAGATAACCAAGATACCAAGATACAAATATAGCCAATATATGATTCTAATCAATGTACCATAACATCACCAAGGTGTACCTCAACATGTACCAACATCACCGAGACATGCCTCAAGCATGTTCCACAACATCCAATGCATGTACCTCAAACATGTTCCATAACCTCATCAAAAAGTGCCTCAAGCATGCATCAATCTCACCAAGAAATGCACCTCATACATGTGCCAAAGATGTTCCTTAGATCATGCACCAAATATGTGCCTTAAGCATATACCAATGACTCAACAAGATACCAAATACATGCCTCAAGCATGCACCATAACATCATCAACATGTAACCCTCAAAACATGCATGTAGACATACCTTTTCACCTATAGGTGACCTAATACATAAGATTTCATACCTTTATCTCTTCCTTAGTCTTAACAACCTGGTACTAGCATCTTCCCTCACATATATCTTCTCCTCGCGGGACCAAGACGAGTGTCACATGGGGCCTCACGTGACATACACTAAGCGACCCGCGGGGGTGCCTCGTGAGAGGCTAGTAGTTTGACCCGCGAGGGTCAGCTAAACTAAGGTTTCTCATAAACCCTTGCTCTCCTCTGCAATATCGAAACTTTTCCTTTGCACTTCCTTCACTACCTCAGACTCGCTACCTCAAATTCGCCAAATAGATCAAGTGTGATCACAAAATATATTCAATAAAGTTGTGTGTGTAAGAATGAAAGGCTTCTTGAAGTGTATCTATACTTGTTCATGTGACTTGTTTCCTTAACTTTAGGGGTGACCTGTACTTTCTTATTATAACCACTTTACCCTTTAATTAATGACTTGTAATTTCTTGTTGCAATAGTTTATGGGATTCTTAACCATTCTTAGGGGCTTCCAACTTCATGAGCTCATAACTCCTCAACTGTGAGGAACTACGTGACATACCACCTATCGTCAGAAATGACATGATGAGGACTACCCATTTATGAGTGTGTTACCTTCATTTACATTTTCCTTCATGTACTTATTCCTCAAACAACTTTAGGCTTCATGACCACACCTCTGAGGATTCATGTAGACTTCTTCAAGGCATCTTCCCATGAGGTTCATGCTTAAAGATACACCATAAGGGGACCACTTTGGAGAATTATTTAATTGCACCTGTTAGTACCTAAACCTACATTCATGACTTCACTTTGCTGCAAGAACGTTATCGTTCTTGTAGCGCACTAAAAAATCATCATTTCTACAAGCGTCGAATTTGATACCATGCTATCCTTTTCATCATTTTGCTAAATTTCCCATAATCTAAAACCCTCACCTTGATAAAATCTTGTGATCTATCATTGTTTTCTAAAAAATCAAAATTCCTTGGTTAAAATCTAGTTTGTTATTCAAAATTACAAATCATTTTCTGGTTATACTTAAAACCAGAAAGAAGGAAAGCAAATTATTTGTTTTAAATCATTTTAAATGATTTCATTTGTTCATTTTGGCAAATAAAAAGTATTGGGTTATACACCCAATCTCCAAATTTTCGAATGAGAGCTATGCTACATCAACTAGGATACAACAAATACCAAAGCCCGAGACCAAGCATTGTCATTGTGTATACAAATCACCAAGGAGGGAGCCAAAATCTCATGCACTACGCGTCAATAAATCACGCAATTTATGATGTATGTAAAAACTTATAAAAACATTCTCTCCCCTGGCAATATGGGATATGGCATCTCATTGGAAAAATTTAATGATTCAGCAAGGTCTTTGGTTTTTGTGGATGTTGTGATTACAGAGCTTCTTTCTCAGTTGTCAAGTCTTGAAATTTCACTGCCTATATTGTTGAAATTGAAAGCCATGAAATATATAAGATGTTCAAGCTCTGCAATAGTAACTCAAGTTCTACATGGCTTTCAAAAAGTGATATCTAGGTTTTTCTTTCAATCATCTGTAAAGTGAAGGGGAAAGTGAGAAATCCATAGAACTTGTGACTCGTGTCTATCTATTGAGGTGCTTTCAAGGTGAAAAAATATGGGTGTTACTGAGGAGGATATAATTTCATTATCTCTTGATATTTGGAGTTTCGTGCAAAAAAATTCAACATGTAATGTTTTCCCTCTTGTGTAGCTTCTTGAGGCAACTATGGCAGTTATGCATGTATTAGTTCAATACTATGGAGAGGAGCTACAAAATACAGTTTTAGTAAAATATTGTAACATACAAAATATGTAAGTATTAAGTGATAATAATCATAAATAATAATAGTAATAATAATAATAAATAGTTATTAATTGTATAAGGGACGCATACTTTCATGGATGGTCACCATATGTGCCTTTAGGTTCTCTACATATTTGACACTCTCATTGTACATCTATTCATTGCATATTATCTATTTTATCTCATTATATCTCATTCTTATACATTTTACTCAATATAATCATATTTCATCATAAATGGATTACCTTATTCTATCCTACTTAAAAGGATTACCATATTGGTCACAATGTAAAGAACCAATCTGGTTCTTATGACAGACATCCATCATAAATGGAATGAATAACTATAATCCATACTGGAAAACAAATATATTGAATAAGATATATATATATATATATATAATGAGATAAAATAGAGAATCTACGATGAATATATGTATAATGAGAGTGTCAAATATATAGAGAAGATAAAGGCACATATGGTGACCATCCATGAAAGGATGCTTCCCTTATACAATTAATAACTAATTATTATTATTTTTATTATTTATGATTGCCAGGATATTTAGACACTTAGGAGATAGTTAATATCTACTTGGTCTAATGTGTCGTTACGTAAAAGTGTGTTTCTTTAGTATGCATTAGTATGCATTTGTAGTTAGGAAATCCAACGGTCACGATATGTTTCTGACATAGAGTGATCTGATGGTTCATATTCTCCTCGATCTTAATGACCATTGATATGTGGCTTACCACCCGATTGGTCCATGATATCTATTTAAAGAGAATGGAGGGTCATTTGTTGATGATCGATTGTGAGAAACTCTCTTGTAAAATCTCTCTGTAATATTTTTCTTTTGCATTAATAAACTGCTCGAAGTGGTCGCATTGGTTGGGGCTGTGGATGTTTCCCCGTAAGGGTTTTACCACATAAAAACATCAGTGTGTTGATCTTTGATTTGGTTGTGTGAGTGGTTACTGAAGGTTTTCTTCCTCTCTTGGAATATCTGTGTTGTCGAACATGATATCAGAGCATGTTTGAAGACCCACTCCTGTTGTAGATTCAGATCATGAAGCTGAGTTTCCTCATCTCCATTTTCTGTCATTTTTGTATATTTCTGGGCTGAGAGGATTGTTCCATTGCATCCAGAGCACTCGTTTCAGTTAGAAACACTTTTTGTCTCACTCGAAAAGGTTTTTGTTTGCTCAAGATACGACCATTTCAGTTAGATCCGGAGGTATAAAGCCTGAATACACATTTTTTAAATTTAGGTCTTGAGTTCAAGTCTCTCTTTTGTTACTTTGTTTTGAAAAAAAAAAATCATGCTCAAATTGTGAATGGTATTTCACTTCAAGTATAAAAGTGAATCACTATAAGTAGCTTTAATATTTTATTTTAGAGTTATTTATTTTGCATGGAACTTTTCTTTTATAAAGTAACTTCATTGTAAAAGTGATCTCCACTTCTCTTTATAAAAGTGGGTCACTTCATAAAGCAACTTACACCACCACGTGGTCATTTGGTTACCAATTATGTCATTTTTAAAAATGACATAACTTTCACATCTGAAGTCCGTTTTTAGTGCCATTTTTTTTTTTAAACCGCATAATTTTTTGAGATATTCCATCCAGATCATTAGTTTCAGTTTTTAAATCCATATTATCTATAGATTTAATATGGCTTCTTCCAGTAATATTTTTCTTACTAGCACCAACTACTTCCAATGGAAATATCATATGGAAGATTTATTAAGAAGTAAAGGCTTGTACCAGATTACCTTGGGAAAGGAAAAAGTACCCATTGATGATGATAAGAAAGTGAAATGGGCTAATAGGAGTGATGAATCACGTGGACTAATCAAAATGTCCATTTCTCCTGATTTAAGGTTCCACCTTAAAGAAATTGATGACCCCGAAGAAGCTTGGGAAAATATTGAATCTGTGTTTGGTAAACTCAATATTATTTGAGCACAACAGTTAGAAAATCAAGTACTGACCTTAAGTCCAAGTGATTTTTCTTGCCTTGGAGACTATCTATTTAAGTTTAAAACACTCAGAATTTTATGTGAAGAATGTGAGATAAAAATGGAGGAAGAGCATTGCATCTATCTTATTCTTTCTAAGTTAGGTAGTGAATATTCTATGTTTGTATCTACATTTTATGGCATGAGAGGGGCTCTAGGGAAAACTTATCAAAAACCCACTCTTGAGTCCTTTTGTGTTTCTTTAATTAGAGAGGAAGATAAACTTGTACAACTTGGAGTGATCAGCACTACAGGTACCTCCAACAAATCCTTAGTTGCCCAATAGAAATATAAACCCAAGTATCCCAAGAAGCAACATCCTCGTTACAACAACAAACAACATAAGGGTCCCAAATCCGCTCAGAGAGATTTAGTTCCTAATGGTGACAAATGAGAAAAATATAAAAATAAGAAGACTGGCAGACATTGCAACTTTTGTGATAAATATGGTCATGATGAGTCCAAATGTTTCAAGAACATGGAAGCTTTAGAAGCAGCGATGAAGAAGCACAACATCAATATTGATTCTACTTCTTCTTCTTCTTCTCATGGAAATGCACTTTCCACTTCTGGTTTCTCCTTCAATACAACTTCTACTTCTTATTCTGATGAGTGGCTTATTAATTCTCGAGCATCTTATCATATGGCTAAGGACAAAGACATATTTTCTGCTCTAAATGAATGTAATACCAAGAAAATATTTGTTGGTGATGATAGATCTCTTAGTGTTGTAGGATCTGGAACAGTTCAAGTATATAATGGTCATTTCAATGATGTATTATGTCTTCCAAGTCTTTCTTGTAATCTTCTATCAGTATATCAAATCACTCATTCATGTGAAGGTAAAACTATAGAGTTTTCATGTCACCAAGTTGTAATCAAGGATCTAAAAGATCCTAAGCATGTTCTTGCAACTGGAATTGATGATGATATTACCAGGTCATACAAGTTTGACAACTTTGAGTCATCATCTTTTTCATCAATTTTTGTTTCTCATAGCATTGACTTGAGAAAACTTTGTCATGAGTGGTTTGGTCATCTAAACTACCACTCATTGCAACAACTATGTAATCAACATATGGTGACTGGTCTTCCTCTTGTTTCATGCAGAGATGGTGTTTGTGCTAGTTGTGTTCTCGAAAAACATCATTGAGACAATTTTGACAAATGTGCCTCTTGGCACGCCTCGAGCCCTTTGCAGTTTGTTCACAGTGATTTGTGTGGTCCACTTTATTCTCCTTCTTTTTCTAGGTGCAATTATTTCTTAACTTTCATTGATGATTTGTCTAGACATACTTTGGTTTACTTCTTAAAACTTAAGAGTGGATTTTTTGACAAGTTTTTGGCCTACAGGGCCCTTGTAGAAAAGCAATTTGGACATCAAATTCAAAATTTAAGAACAGATAATGGAGGAGAATACGTGAACAATAATTTTACAAGTTACTGCACTACACAGGGCATCCAAATGCAACACATTATTCCATATACACCACAACAAAATGGTGTTGTTGAGAGAAAGAACCACACATTAAAAGAAATGGCTAATTGTATGATCCAATCTAAGGGCTTCATTCTAAAGTATTGGGCGTAAGAAATCAACTGTGCAAATTACATAGTCAATCACACTCCCACAAAGGCTCTTAAAAATATAAAACCAGAAGAATCTTGGACTAAAATTAAACTAGATGTAAGTCAGTTTAGTGTACTTGGCAGTATAGCATGAGCTCACATTCCTGATGAGAAAATAAAAGCATTGTAGCCTAAAAGTAAGAAGTGTATTTGTTTGGTTATTTTGAAGATGTCAAAGGTTATAGACTTCTTCAACCACATTGTATTGAAATTATTATTGTAAGCGATGTTAAATTTGATGAAATCTCTTGGCCTGCGAGCCTAATTCAACGATTGTGCCTTCTTTGGCCTGCAATCCATCTTCGGTGTTTGTGCCTTCTTCTGTTCCTATTTTGGTTTCTTCTTCAGATGATGACAGTGAGGATTAAAATCCACCTCCACCTGCTCACCTTCCTCCAGATGAGTCCTTTGAACCTGAACCAACACCAGTTCCACCACTTATTAGATGGGTTCGTTCAACATGAGAATCAATTGGTGGTCTTGTTGGTGATCCTTCAAATCAATGTCGAACAGGTTCACAGTTCCAGCGAGCCTCTTCTCTCTTGGCTCAAGTTTTAGAGACTCATGATCCAGAGATATTTGCAAAATCTTCAGGTCATCTATATTGGGATACAAAAATGAATGAAGAGTATTGTTCTTTAATGGAAAACAATACTTGGGATCTTGTACCTCTTCCAAAAGGAAGAAAAAATGTCAGATGTAAATGGGTCTACATAACTAAGTATGCATCAGATGGAAGTGTTGAAAGACACGAGGCTTAGTTAGTTGCCAAAGGATTTTCCCAAGTTGAAGGAATTGAATATAATGAAACCTTTGCCCCTGTAGCCAAAATGAATTCCATCCACCTTGTTCTTGCCCTTGCTTCCTCACATAAATGGGAGGTCCATCGGATGGATGTTAAATCTTCCTTCTTGCATGGAGACTTGAAAGACAAAATCTACATGGAACAACCTCCTCGCTATGTCCAAAATGACACTAGCCTTGTTTGTCACCTTAAGAAATCTCTTTATTGTCTTAAGAAAGCTCCCCGAGCTTGGTATGCCAAAATGGACAACTTTCTTATTAACACCATATTCTCTAGATGTCATTCTGATCCTAATGTCTATACCAATAAAGTAGGAAGCCATCTCATAATCCTTTTCCTTTATGTTGATGACCTTATCCTTATTGGTAGTGACTCAAAACTTTTAAACCATGTGAAAACAAGCCTTAAGAATAAATTTGAAATGACAGACTTAGACTTTTTTCACTATTTCCTTGGCCTCCAAGTTTTGCAAACCAATGAAGGAATTTTTCTTTCCCAGTCTAACTATGCGTGTGACCTTCTTCGTCGCTTTCACATGGATGATTGTAAACCAAAACCTTCTCCCTTTTAGTCTAGAGTCAAGCTTACTGCCACCTGTACTTCTCCTAAAATTGATGCCACCCTGTACCGTTAGTTAGTTGGTAGCCTCTTATACTTGACTCATACTCATCCTAATCTTTCCTTAGTTGTTGGTCTTGTTGCCCGGTATATGAAAACACCCCATGAAAGCCATTGGAAAGCATATAAAATGATACTTCTCTATGTCCGTGGTACAATTCAGTTTGGGATACATTACAGTTCAGGGGGGACTCCTTTATTGGTTGGTTTCACTGATTCAGATTGGGTCGGAGACCCTGATGATCAAAATTCTACTGCAGGTTATGTTTTCAGCCTTGGTTCAGGACCTGTCACTTGGGCCTATATGAAACAACAGGCTATTGCACTTTCTTCAGCAGAAGAAGAATACCGAGCAACACTAAATACAAGTTAGGAAGCCTTGTGGCTTCGACAGATCCTTTCAGAGTTTGGATTCGAGAAATAGCATCCGACCAGCCTTTGGTGTGACAATCAGAGTGCCATCAAGATAGCCAAAGACCCAGTTCAACATCAACGTAATAAGCACATTGAGCTACACATGCACTTCATAAAAAATCTCATTCATGATCAAGTTATTGAAGTTCTCTTTTTCCCTACAGAAGATCAAGTTGCAAACATTTTCACAAAGTCTCTTACAGAAACGAAGTTTTCCAAACTTCGATCTATGTTAGGATTCCAGGAAGTTGTCATTAAGGGGGGATAGGCTCTAATGCCTCCTTCCTTATCCTATTGTGTCACTATTTTAAATCCTTCAATCCTTTTCCAATTTGTTCTTAAGGGCGGATGTTAGGATATTTAGACACTTAGGAGTTAGTTAAGATCTACTTGGTCTAATGTGTCGTTAGGTAAAAGTGTGTTTCTTAGTGTGTTTCTTTAGTATGCATTAGTATGCATTTGTAGTTAGGAAATCTGACGGTCACGATA
>ML823635.1:0-28377 GCA_009831015.1 Picea engelmannii
GGTTTTTAAAACAAGGCTGCAGATACCCTGGAAAACAAATGTAAAATAATTGAAGTCGTTTCATTCAAACTGATATTCCAGGAGGAGATGTTGCTAGAGAAAAGAATTTAAGCTGCTGTGAAAACCTTATTGGCATCCCTGTGAAAATTTTAAAAATAAAATTTTACAAAATCTGCAGGCATTCATTTGTGTAAGTCACTAGCACTGTGAAAATATTTGCAGGAACAGAACTGCTCAGAAACAAAGATATCCATTAAACAGGCATTACCCTAAGCACCCAAGAGATAGAGCAGCAGTATTTTGGAATCGTTTGAGGAGTAGGTTGTAGCAAAAGAAATTAAAAAATGTTAATTGGAAAAACAGACATAGCAGTCAGAGAAATATTAGAGCAGCAAATAAATGCACTGGTGGAATAAAATAGAAACAGCCATATAGTATGCATCTCTTATGAATCACAACCTTCCAACTTCCAAATCATTTGTATGTTTAAGTTCGCAACACTGTGAGTGTGAAGTAACAAATCAAAGAAAAGAACTACCATTCCTGTTGATAAGATTGTCTTTCTTCTTCCACGCAGTGCAGCTGAAAGGGAAAGTTGAAACAGAATTAGGAAGATGCAACTAAGAATAGAAGGAAATTGACACCGTGATTAACTTCCTTTGGAAATACACGTCTATCTTAAGAATGGTTTAGAAAAAGTGCGAGAGATTTGAATTGATATTATCAGATAACCTCTTTACATAACTTTCCAAATGAAGGAACTGTATTTAATTAAGTGGGCCCAAGGCTAGAATTAATCCCCAAAAGAATAGAATATTGCATTTAGAAAGTATATATATATATATATATATATATATATATATATAACCTTATTGTTTTATTTAAGCTTATAATACACAGAGTTAAATGATTACATTGCTTTTGAAGTCCCTACTCAATATATAAAAGTAAGGAAACTAATTAAAATTAGTAAAGCTCACAATCATCAACTATAGCACACATGTTACAAATATTTATGGCGAATATGAGTACTTAAAAAACAAATTGGAGGAGCTTCAAATGAAAATTTTAAAGAAAACTTTTGAATATGTGATTTATGGTGTGAAAACGAGTTGGAAGAGTCCAATCTCTCATGGGTCTAGCGTTTGATCTGTTGAAAATGGATGGTCTCACAAACCATTGTCCAAGCTGAGTTTTGGCTCATCCTTTACTGCTAGAGAACATTTTCAAACTCTTTTTTTTTTAATTTCGTAGGATTTACTCCTTGGGGATTTTCTTCTAGAGAGGACATATACCCCTAACTCTTTCTTTTTTTCTTTGAGGGGGTTGATTTCCTAGGAATTTCTAGGCATAGAGAGGGTTGATTCTTTGAAGCCACCTCACTTCTTCAGTGCATTGACATTTTTATAAAGCATTTCCCTCCTTTCAGTTACTCTTTAGATGCTGTTGGTCACCCTCTTTTAACAAAAGGAGAGTTCAACAAGGCAATGAGGGACAACATCTATCAAAGGTACACTCATAGCACTTGGGTCCCCCTACCCTTTGATATTTGGTCCCAAGACGGCCTTTTAGTATGACATTAAATGCAACTACAATGCCATTCTTTGTCTTGGCAAAATTTGAAATCATTTGGTTCATGGCTTTGGGATCCTACTTAACCAACTACAGATTAACTCCCATCACCTATAGATCAAATAAAAGCACTGCATTCCAAAGTTTGAGAGGATTTGCCAGCTATGCGATTTCTATGTGATTGAGGTTAAGGAACACTTTGTCTACATGTGTCCTAGATATAATGATATTTGAAGGAGGTATCATTGCTTCTTTCTGGACAAAGTGGGTTCTCTTGTGACTTTCTTTTTCTACATAGATCATAAATGCCAAGGTTTATCATTGGGAGGCGGGTTATCCATGGGCAAGAGACTTTCTGAGGCATCTGTAGCCTTATTTCCATTAGGTTCGTTGCTTCTTTCTTTCAGCATATCATAGTTCTTGGAGTTGATAAGCTCTAGGTGGAGTCCCTCATCCTTGAGTTGGATGGAGGTAGATTTGTGAGACAACAAACTTCCTCTCGCATGGCTAGCAATGACTTCACCTCTATGAGACCTTAGAGTTGGACTCATTCACTATGGAGAATGGCCTCTTGGGTTAGCTTGTGCAATTAAACCTCCATCATGAGATTCTTCCCCTTGGTCTTACATGTTATGAGTGATGTGCCTGTTTTTTTAAGCCTCCTATCAATATTGTACAACTAGGCTCTCATAGTGCCAGGTAGTGTTTGAATATCATCAAATTTTGCAATGGGTCACATCATAGTGATAGATGGGAACAAAGATGTGATTTCTCCCTCTGTTTTCTCTACTTTTATATCCATTTATGATGTGATGATCAGCTAGGGCCTTGCTCTTCTTAGGGTTTTTCCTAGCTCATGCTCTTCTCTTTTTTTTATTGTCATTATTTTATCTCTTATATTTTGTTATCCTTTTAGCATCTAAGAGTGTTCTAGTCAATCCAACAATTTAGCAACGATTTATTGTACTCTTTAGTCCCATTGAGCTATTTCTTTTGGAGAAATAATTCCCCTTACCCTCTCGCAATTAAGCAAAGAGTGAAGAAATTGGTACCTTTCTAGCCCCATTCATGTTGGGTTTAAGATTTAGCCCTTGAAGGGGAAATCCTATTCAATCATTGCATTTTCGTGTGCGTATCTAACAATAGGTCCCTTTATATAGAATAGGTGACCATACCAATATGTTATAATAATTGTCTCCCATAATCTCTCAAGTGATTCCATGAGATCTTCATCCCTAACTTCTCTCATTGTCCTCATCCTGTTCTCCATATACTTAGACATTGTGCATGGTCTAGTTCATATAATTTAGATATTATTAATCACAATTAGGAGTTATTCCATTATACTACCCCATAACAAATACATGCTCCCCCATAACAAATACATGTGATTTGAATATTCAATCCTGGTCTGACCCTGGGCTGGTTTTTTAGACGATTCTGGTTCTGATAACCTTGCATTGACCCAATTCATGGATTGCAACTAGGAGTAGGGAAGTCTCTCCATACCCATGCATTCTTGTTGCAAGATACACTTGGGTTTTACATTTAAGCTTGTGATTAAGTTATGTGTGTGGGCTTTGCTAGATTGGATTTTTGTATTGTTTTATCTGAGGATTCAATCCAGCTATTTTCCTTGTCAATGCATTTTAAACATGAGTAATCTCCTCCGCAAAAATGCAATGGGTTTACAGTGGAGCCCAAACTTAGTTTGGGATGAGTATTCAGTTTCCTTGTTTTTTGTGTCATTTTATTTTGGACCAAGAAATCGTTTATCTCTCTGGCCAAAATTCTCCTTCCATGCATTCCTCTTTTCTATTCCATGTATTCATCTCTCGGTAAGTATGCTATTTAATTTTATTGGACTTCTGTTTCCTTAGAATAGGTATGTGTAATTAGATGAATGGGGCAGCTTCATAAGAGTATAAACTTAGAGGAATCTCCTTCTGTTCCATACATTCCTATTGCTGTAATGGCGTCATACAGTTAGGCCTGAACATTGTAGGTGATGTGTAGTCAATTGTCTCTAGTTTTATATCTCTTTATTTGGATTTAAACGAAGGTCCTTCAATCTGGCTGTAATCCCCCCTTTCACCTGCAGTATCTTTTCTGTTCCATCAATTCGCCTTTCTGCATGTGTGCTATTTACAGTGGACTTAAATAAGCATGTGTGTAATTAGAAGAATGGAGAAGCTAGGTAAGATTTCTAACTTTCACTGAGATCATGTATAACCTAATTGAGAACCAGTCGAATGAGCCAATCAATGTAGCTTGCAGAGTGAACCATTTTATTCCTTGCTTTGTGATATCCTTCAGCATTGGCATGAATATTGTATAGATTATGCACTAGGTTGTCAGTAGTTCTTATTAGCTTATCTTCTATTTGAAATTGATCCAACCAGATTCTGTTATTTAATTGTAGGCATGTATGATGCAATTTATTCTGTTTGGTTGGATAGTCTCTCTCTTGGGACAAATTTGTATGATATTATGGGATATTTAGTCGGCATTAACTGTTCTGATATTAGTTCTTTGTGGTTTTCCTTCAAATTCACAAGGCACTTGTCAACTATACACGTGCCCAGAACTTTTGTTCATCCATGAGAAATGTATCTGTATTAGTGGTTTTTGGAGTGGCTTATTGGATGATTGAGTACATTGTTTCAATTCTCAACTATAGTTAAGTTTTATGTTTGGCTAGTTTTATAATTTATTTGTTAGAAGAGTTGGCATTTTTATTCTATAGAGCCTAGGTGAAGATTGCAGTCTATACCATCTATTTTGTGAAAATAGAGAATTTACAGTTTCCATTGGGGTAAAATTTTCAGGTACTATGTTACTCCATCAGGGAAGAAGTTACGTTCAATGGTTGAGGTTGAAAGGTAATATATTAATGTTAATTTCTTAGTGTCAATAATTTTTTATTTGCATTTTCTCTTCGTAACCTACTTTGATCTTGTGGATTGTTCAAACTTCAATGTAGTTCAGGTATTCAAATTGTTATCAAGATTCAATACAATGTAAATTGTGATAAGCCCAGCCAAGATCTCCCTGCTATATCATAAGCTCTTTCCTTTTTTTTAAATCAGGCCCCATATTGCATTTGCATATAATGACCCCATCAAAATGTTGGTCTTATCAGTTTCCAGCTGTTTACAATGCATAACTTACCATTAGAGCACTTAGTCATGGATCGGAGTGCAAAACTAACTAGGGCTCCATTAAAAACTTGCATTTGATGTGTTCTAAATATTTATAATTCATGACCTTTACTTCTTTGTGTATATTATTTGATTCGTGCTATTTCTTTATGCAGGTTCTTGATAGAAAATCCAGAGTACCTAGAGGCAGGAGTAAATCTTTCACAATTCTCCTATCAAATTCCTAAGCCACTTTATGAAGGTTATGTGAGAAAACGCTCATCCAGTGCTACATCTGGGGTGGACGTGGGTCCAATGAAGAAAACGAGAACTATCTCAGATATTGAAAGAAATCTTAAAGCTACACAAGGTGTGCAAGCTAGTTGGTATTCTCTCTTAGGTAGAGAGTCTTAATGATAATTTAGAGAACTCAAGGGGTTGTTTCTTAATTCCGGTTATAACACCTCTTGAATACTGTCTTGTCAAGCTATTAAAGTTCTTTAGGATCTTATTGCAGTTTAGCAGATCTGTTATTTAAACCTCTATATTTGTCAATTCAGCAAAACCCCTATCATGGAGGAAGCCTGATTCAAGCTCTAATTTGGGAATGAATTCATCCATTTTTGAGAATGACTATCTTGAGGGGTCTAACTACAACCAGTCAGTGCAGCCAGGTATATCCTAGATTCCATTAAGTGGTTGCTGTTTGTATCATGTATTCCCCGTACTAGCTGAGGAGTGATTCTTTCCAATCACACTGCAGATTTGTGGAGACCTTTCTTTCCTCCATTTGCAAAGAAAAAACGGTCAAGTCGCATAAGACATGAGAGGTATGAGACCTGAGAGGTTAGCGACACTGGAAACTTTCTGTGATGACCATCCCTATGCTTTTTGAGTATAGCATATGGTGGTAGCATCTTAATGGCTTGTTCAAGTATTGTAACAATTGGAAAAACTTTTCATGTTTCTATTAAATCTTAAGATGCCTTGGGGCTTTGGCTTTTTTGATCCTAATTTTTTGTGTTGGAGTACATGTTTTGTTCATATTAAACGGTATTTTTCCCTCAAAAATGGCCTTTCGGTTAGATAGGGCATTAGGTTACAGTGTGCAGATGCATAATGCATCCGTAAGATGTCTGCTGCAAATGACACATCTTTAAAGGAATACCCGCTTGGAGCAGACAGCTGGATTTCTTAAGTATGACCACAGAAATGGAAAACCGCTGAAAACAGGAAGCACATCTCTTAATGTAATGGTAGCAATAGCTAAATGAATAAAAGTATCAACGAGCAACGCCATGTGAATAGCGTATTATGTACCGAACATTATCCTTCAAATTGAAGGTTTATAGAGTTTGTTACTAAAAAATTCTTTTTATGAACCGATGCATGAGAAGAGAAAGGGGGACCAGCACTGGACACATATATAGCATTGTTATTATTGTACTAAATGAGTAGAACGATTTTCTCTTAGTTCAGGTTAAAGGGCAATTAGAATACTGGCAAATTAGCAATTTAAGTGCAAAAAAAGATAGGTTAATTGAGGTTAACCGAGGTGCCCAAGAAATGCAACTTCTACAAAGCTATATTGAACCTAGAATTTTACTGAAGCCATCAAAATATTCATTAGTCATGCATGTAGCATTGAGATTTGTTTTGCAATCCGACTGTCAAGCACCTTCTACTTGATAATGTAATATATGATTAATTGTGCAGTGCAAATGTTTAGAGTGGACCTTGTCTTCATTGTCTCTATATCACATGTAGATTTGGGAAGTGATGATTTCAATCATTAAATACCGAGATGGCATATTCTCCTAACAGCGAGTTCCAAGTCCAATTTGTACCCAACCTTTGCAACAGCGAGTTCCAAGTCCAATTTGTACCCAACCTTTGCAAGCTAGCCTGAACCATGCCAATTTTGAACTTTAATTTGTACCCAATAGGTACATCGCCATTGTATCATGGGCTTCATATTCACACAATTGTAACTAAAAAAAAGAAAGTGGCTTTGCATTAAACTATTCAAAATCCATTACTTGCTAACAATAACATTGTTGAATAACTAACTAATTCAATGGTAAAACGTAGTTAGCACTATTCAAAATCCATTACTTGCTAACAATAACATTGTTGAATAACTAACTAATTCAATGGGTAAAACGTAGTTATCTGTGCAATACTATGTTGACATTATATGTTCGTCCAATATGACTACTTGGAGAAATTTATTAATGTAAAAGAAAAATATTACAAAGATTTATAAGAGAGTTTCTCATAATCGATAATTGGCCAATGACTCTTCATGTTCTTTAAATAGAGATCATGCACCAATCGGGTGTTAAGCCACAAATCAATGTAGTTGTTGAGATTGAAGAGAATATGAGCCATTATATCACTCTATATTGGGAACATATTATGACTGTCATTATTTTACTACAAATGCATGCTAATGTATACTAAAGAAATACACTTTTATCTAACGACACATTAGATCAAGTTGATCTTAAGTGTTTAAATATTCTAATATTTTCCCTTAAGAACAACTTGAGATAGGATTTATAGATTTACAAAAGTGACACAATAGAAGGAAGGAGGTAATAGAGCCTATCCCCTTTTAATGATAGCTTCTTGAATCTCTAACATATATTGAAGTTTGGAAAACTTTGTTTCTGTAAGAGTGTGAAAATGTCTGCAACTTGATCTTTTGTAGGGTAAAATAGCACTTCAATAACTTGATCATGAATGAGCTTTCAGATGAAGTGCATATGTATTTCGATGTGTTTGTTGCACTGATGTTGGACTAGGTCTTTGGCGAGCTTGATGGCACTTTGATTGTCACACCAAGGGGTTGTTGAAAGTTGTTGCTGGAATCCAAATTTTGAAAGAATCTGTTGAAGCTATAAGGCTTATTGACTAGCATTAACCGTTGCTTGGTACTTTGCTTCTCTTGAAGAAAGAGCAATAGGATGTTATTTCTTCTAGGGCCAAGTGACTGGTCTTAAACCAAAGTTGAAAACATAACTTAGAATAGACTTTCGATCATCAGGGTCGTCGGTCCAATCTGAATCGGTGAAACCAACCAATAAATGAGTTCCCCTTGAGTTGTAATGTATCTCGAATTAAACCATACTTCAGACATACCAGAGTATCCTTTTAGCTTCTTTCTAATGACTTTCATGGGGTGTTTGCATATATTGGACAACAAGACCAACAACAAAGAAAGATCACGACGAGTATGAGTCAAGTATAAGAGGCTACCAACTAACTGACGGCACAAGGTGGTATTGACTTCATGATAAGTAGATGTAACAAGTTTGAATCCATCCTAGGAGGAAGAAGGGATTGGTTTTAAATCTTCCATGTGAAAACGACGAAGAAGGTTACAAACTGGGAAAGAAAAATTTCTTCCTTAGTTTTCAAAACTTGGAGGCCAAGGAAATAGTGCAAATAGCCTAAGTCGATCATTTCAAATTTATTTTTAAGGTTGGTTTTCACATGGTTTAAAAGTTTTGGGTCACTACCAATGAGAATAAGGGCATCAACATAAAGAACACAAATTATGAAATGGCTTCCTACTTTCTTGGTATAGTCATTAGAGTGAGAATTGACATCTAGAAAAACAAGTATCAAGAAGAACGTTGTCCATTTTGGCATACCAAGCTTGAGGAGTTTGCTTAAGACCATAACAAGATATCTTAAGGCGACAAATAAGGCTGGAGTCATTTTAGACATAGCCATGATGTTGTTCTATTTAGATATCTTCTTGCAAATTCTCATGCAAGAAGGTAGATTTGACATCCATCTGATGGCCCTCCCATTTATGTGACGCTGCAAGGGCGAGAAGAAGACATGGAATTCATTTTGGCTACAGGGGCAAATGTTTCATTATATTCAATGCCTTCAACTTGGGAGAATCCTTTGGCAACTATTCGAGCTTTGTGTCTTTCAACACTTCCATATGATGCATATTTAGTTTTATAGACCCATTTACATTTGACAAGTCTTCTTCCTTTTGGAAGAGGTACAAGTTCCCAAGTATTGTTTGCCATTAAAGAACGATACTCTTCTTTCAGTGTTGTATCCCAATCTGGTTAAGCCGAAGCTTTTGCAAATGTCTTTGGATTAGGAGTCTCTGAAACTTGAGCCAAAGATGATGAGACACTATGGAATTGTGAACGTGTCCAACGCTGTTATGAAAGATCACCAGCAAGATCACTAACTGCTTCTCGTGTTGAACAAACCCATCTAGGAAACAATGGTGCTAGTTCAGGTTCATGTTCAATGGACTCATTTAGAGGAAGGTCAGTTGGCGGAGGTGGATTTTCATCCTCTCTGTCATCATCCGAAAAAGAAACCAGAATATGAACAAAAGATGACACAAACGTTGAAGATGGCTTGTAGGCCGAAGAAGGTACAAATATTGAATTAGGCTCGCAGGCCTAAAGATTTTCATCAAATTTAACATCTCTTCGAATAATAATTTCATTTGAATGAGGTTGAAGAAGTTTGTAAGCTTTGACATCTTCAAAATACCCAACAAAAATACACTTCTCACTTTTAGGCTATAAAGCTTTCATTTTCTCATCGAGAATGTGAGCCCATGTTACATTGCCAAATACACGGAAGTGACTAACATCTGGCTTAATGTTATCCATGCTTCTTTCAGTGTTATATTTTTAAGAGTCTTTATGGGAGAATTTGTACAGTTAATGACTTCCGCCCAATACTTTAGAGTTAATCCCTTGGATTTGAGCATACAATTAACCATTTCTTTTAATGTGTGGTTACTTATCTCAACAACACCATTTTGTTGTGGTGTATATGGATTGGTGTGTTGCATTTGGATGCCCTGTGCAGTGCAATAATTTGTAAAATTATTGTTCACATATTCGCCTTCATTATCTGTTTTTAACCTTTAAAGTTGATGTCTAGATTGCTTTTCCACAAGGACCTTGTAGGCCAAAAACTTGTCAAAAACTTCACTCTGAAGTTTTAAGAAGTAATCCCAAGTGCGTCTGGAAAAGTCATCAATGGAAGTTAAGAAATACGTGCACCCAGAAAAAAGGGGGAGAATAAAGTGGACGACACAAGTCACTGTGAACAAGCTGTAAAAGGGTCGAGGCGTTCCAAGAGACACGTTTGTCAAAATTGTCCCAATGATGTTTTTTGAGAACACAATCGACACAAACACCATCTTTGCAAGAAACAAGAGGAAGACCAGTCACCATTTGTTGATTACATAGTCGCTGCAATGAGAGATAGTTTAGATGACCAAACCGCTCATGCCAAAGGTTGCTCAAGTCATCGCTATGAGCACAACAAAAATTGATGGAAAAAACGATGACCCAAAGTTGTCAAATTTGTACAACCTAGTAATATCATCAATTATTCTAGTTGCAAGAACATACTGAGGATCTTTTAGATCCTTGATTACAACTTGGTGAGGTGAAAACTCTACAGTTTTACCTTTACCTAAATGAGTGATTTGATATACCGATAGAAGGTTGCAGGAAAGAGTCATAACATATAATACATCATCGAAATGACCATTATCTACCTGCACTGTTCCTAACCCTACAACACTAAGAGATCTATCATCACCAACAAATATTTTCTTGGTGTTACATTCATTTAGATTATAAAATATGGTTTTATCCTTAGCCATATGATAAGATGCTCTAGAATCAATAAACCACTCTTCAAAAGAAGAATGAATAACTGCATTGAATGAGAAATCAGAAGCAGAAGGTGCATGTCCATGAGAAGAAGAGTTAGAAGAAGAATAATCAATACTTATGTTGTGCTTCTTCATCGTTGCTTTCAAAGCTTCCATTTTCTTAAAACATTTGGACTCCACGTGACCATATTTCCCACAAAAGTTGCATTGTCTATAAACGTTCTTCTTTTTAGATTTTCCTCGTTTGTCACCATTAGGAGAGGAAGCTCGTTGAGAGGGTTTGAGACCCTTGTTTTGCTTCTTGTTGTGGCGAGGATGTCGTTTCTTGAGATTCTTGGATTTATCTTTCCGTTGGACCACTAAGTTTTTATTGGATGTACCTATAGCGCTGATCAATCCAAGTTGTACAAGTTTATCTTGTTATCAAATTAGAGCATTACAAAAGGACTCAAGAGAGGGCTATTTATTAACACTCATTATAGCTTCTCTAGTGGCATAAAAGGTAGATACAAAAACATAATATGCACTACCAAGTTTAGAGAGAATAACATATATGCATCGATCTTCCTTTAGATATAGTTGACACCCTATACACAAAAGTCCAAGTGTTTTGAACTTAGATAAGTAATCTTCAATGCAAGGAAAATCGTTTGGCTTAAAGTCATTAACTGATTTTACAATTGGTAAGCTCGAATAATATTGTGTTTACCAAATACGCCTTCAAGTTTTTCCCAAGTTTTATTGGGGGCATCGATTTCTTTAAGGTGAAACCTTAAATCAGGAGAGATGGACATTCTGATTAGTCAACGGGCTTTGCCATTCCTATTAATCCATTTAACATATTTCTAATCATCAGTGGGTTCTTGTTATTTTCCCAAGGTAATCTGATAAAATCATTTACTTTTAAATAAATCATTTATATGATATTTTCATTAGAAGTAGTGGGTGCTGGTAAGCAAAAGATCACTGGGAGAAGCCATATTAAATATTCAGAGAATAATGATTTAAACACTAATTGATGGTTTGGATGGAAAACTCTCAAAAAAATAGGTTGTTAAAAAAAAAGACATTGAAAATGGACTTTGGATATAAAAGTTATGTTCTTTTGAAAAACAACATAAATGGTAACCAAAGATCTACGTTGCAAGTGTAACTTGGTCCATGTGGTGATACACCTCCTAATAACCTCACTTTTACAAATAAATTGATTATGAATTGACCCACTTTTATAAAATAAGCGAGAATCATTTTTACAATGAAGTTAGTTTATAAATGAAAGTGTCATGCAAAATAAATAACTTAAAAATATTAAATCTACTTATAGGAAAGAGACTTGAACTCAAAATCTTTTGCTTAATAAAACAACTTCTAACTAAGTGAATTAGTGCAACACATATTATATTGTTTAGAAGAATTGAGAGTGTTGTTGTTGTTGTTATGGAAGACGGTTTTGGAGAGCGTGCTCATAAAAAACTATTTTTGCACAAGAATGATTTTTTGCTTCTTGACAACAAGGATTAGATTTCGGTTAACTTGGAATATACAAATTTTCCCTTTGTTTTTGCTTTACCGAAATCGCAGAGAGGGCACGACAAAGAGAATATGCAGACGAAAAAACCCTTTTCACTTTGTTTCTTATTTGCTGAGACTGTACAAGGCGCAGTGAAAATAACATATGCATATCGAAAAGAGTAGTAACCGAGAAATAACAAAATAGAAAATCGAAATATTATCTCTGCAAAAATGTAAAAGGGTGTATTCAAACTTTATACCTCCAGATCTGACTGAAATGGTTGTATCTTGGACAAACAAAAACCTATTCGAGTGAAACAAAAGATGCTCCTAACTTGAATGAGTGCTCCAGATACAAATGAACATTCCTCTCAGTCCCAAAATGTACGGAAATGACAGAAACTACAGATGCGACAACACAGTGTCACGATTTTGATCTACAACATGAGAGGGTCTTCAAATGCATTGTGATCCCATGTTCAACAACACATGTATTCCAACAGAGGAGGGACACCTTTAGTAACCACTCACACAATCAGATCAAAGAACAACATATTGATGTTTTGAGATGGTAAAACCGTACGGAGAAACTTTCACGACCTCAACCAATGTGGCCACTTGAGGCAATTTATTAATACAACATGAAAATATCACAGAGAGATTTACAAGAGAGTTTCTCACAATCGATCATCGATAAATGACCCTCCATTCTCTTTAAATAGATATTATTGATCGATCGGGTGTCAAGCCACAGATTATTGTAGTTGTTAAGATCGAGGAGAATATGACTCGTCAGATCATTTTATGTCGGGAACATCTCATGATCATCAGATTACATAACTACAAATGCATACTAAAGAAACACACTAAGAAACACAAGTTTACCTAACAACACATTAGACCAAGTTGATGTTAACTAACTCCTAAGTGTCTAAATATCATAATATTATAATTCTCCTATCACAGAATGATGTCGGATTTAGGTTTTTACCTTTCATAAGGAAATGAATTGATTATATATATAAATATCATGTTGATTTCAGTGGTCCATTATTTTTCCATGTATGTGTTACTTTAGACCTCGTCTTTGAGGATGGATTATATAATTTTTGTGTACTTAATAACTGTTATTTTCTGGCCCTAATATTATAGATTGATTCCCATGGGTTGTGGGACACCAATTGTTGATGACGCTTAAATGTTAACAATGGGTTGATCAATAGTCAGTCTTTGCTATATTATTTGAACTATAAGATGTTTATGTATATGATTTATAACAAGTATTATTTATATTGTTAGGATATTTGCACTGACCTTGTTTATGTAATTAGTAGTTTTCATTTTTATATGGAATGTGTAAGGAATTCTTCATACTTCATTTTTGTGTTTTAGAAAAAGCTCAGTTTTCTAGTTGTATCCCCGATTTTAGGGGTAGCGTTGTTTGCATGTTTGTACATATTTTATAAAAGAAAAAAAAATAAGGTGTACAATCATCATCATCATCAATTTAAAGTCCATCTTTATGTTGAATATCTGGGTGATATATTTTTCTTCTTTTGTTGTAGGTTGTTCTCCAGAGTGAACAATTGGTATGAGGGCGGTTGTTGGGCTCCAAGTTAAGGAAACTTTGTTCATAAAATCCTAGGTTGATAAGGTCTGGATCAGAGAGCCAAATATATTTTCCTCTTCATGTTAAGGAGCTCAAGTTGGGAAGTGTTGTGTTGTTGCAACGAAAAACTTTTTAGGTATTTGGCGGTGACCTAAAGAATTGCAACACTAATATTTTGTTGAATTTATACCGTGTACTTACATTATCGACCAGGGTGTGTAGGCTTTCGAGTTGTGGTACACTTTTTATGCAATCTCCAAGGCTTCAAATGCTATTGAAATGATTGTTGTTCCAACTTTAAATGGCAGGAGAAATAATGCAATGAAATAGGTTAACTAACTTAACCTATCAAAATCTTAGACATTCTACAAATTGAGTCGTCTAGGTCACAGAGTGCCCCTGGCTCTTTGGCTCAACTTCTCAGATCACCCCACTTTAGAAATCAAATCACAATGCTTGATAATAATTAACCAATGAGATAGAGAATGCATGTTACATGGAATAAAAATTAATTGTTACAAACAACAAGAATTAATTCCACAACATTTTCAACGCACAAAACAATTTTTTTATTAACCATATGGCTATGGCATGTTGGTGGATAAAATTCAACAAAGAATACAATTAACAAATGACCGTTGAAACTAAACAAACTCTTTCCTTTGCCACACATGAACATAGGATGCTAAGATGGGGAATTATTGAACAAGCACAACTAAGGGATGTAGATGCAATCACATAAACATATAGAAAAAGGTGTATTCACTAGTGATATCTTCAAATGCCCCCTACTCGACGTGTGTCGATGAACCCATAAATTATCCCAAACTCAACTTTGCAATAGCAATAATCTAATTAACATCACTATTTTGAATATTGCAACACTACAAAATTTGCAATTCTTAACATAACTAATGGGAATTTAACTAAAATTGAGTTGTAGATAGGTACATTTATACTAGGGATTTCTTGGATACCTCAAGAAAGATGTTAGGGAATTTCAAGACTCCTCCAATTGATTTCCTCTAAACAAATGCTAGCTTTAGTGTGGTGGTTGACCATCACGTTATTAGGTCATTGAAGAACCAACTTCTTGAGAACACCATCTTTCTTGGTTGGTTGAATTGATGTGCTATTGAAGGTTAATTTCTACATTCATTTTTCTCCTTGATCTAGTGAGCCACTGATGGGTCAAGGTTGCTTTATTAACTACAAAGTGGTTGCACCTATCTGATTAGATTTCAAAAAGTTCATAATCATGAAATGAGTTGTAGAGTTGGGATCATGGCCTAATTGTTTATTGAAATTATCAGTTAATGCTTATAAGTATTGGTGCTTTGTTTATTGATGAAATAAACGAGGAACCATTCTATAGCAGATATAAGCTTCATAACAAGCAAGAAAACATCCATAACTCATCAACAACCTTGCTACTAACACATATATCCTACATACAAACAACTCATATAATTCATAACAAAATTTCATAAAACACCATTGACTATATCAATAGAAAAGTAATTTATTAATAAACTATAATGGCTACAAGAGTTAATAATTAAGCAGAGGTTTTGGTTCAAGGGTGGAAATGATTACAATTTTAAATGGATAAAAGGTTATGGAAAGATGAACAAAATGAGTCAATTTTGGAGTCCATCATACCCTCCAACTAAAAGGTTGCACTCCCCCTTGTACAATCAATGCAAATATTAATCTTCTCTCTATTTTTTTCTTTCCTCTTACAAAACATTGCAATAACCAATCATTGTGGATGTATTTTGGTTTTCTTTAGTGGTTGATTCATTATACAAGTTTCCTTCTACTACCTTTGTTTCTATTTTCTAGATACCACTTTCCCCAACTATGAGGGTACTATCTATGCTTGATGTCTCATGTTTATTTCAGTGGCTTGTTCATCTATACATTTTTCTCTAAAATCGTAAGAGATGAAATGGGTCAAGTGTATTTAGGATGGTGACATGAAAATTTACCAATGTCCTTCCATCTTCTCTCTATGATAGTGTTGTCTCTTGACCATTTGTAGTATGGAATGAGGTGTAATGAAAGTGAAAATCTAAACTTTAGCCCAACTAGTGGAAGGTAATTGATGAATACTTTCAATATACAATTTAACTTTGAATCACGCTATGTGAAGCCTTAGTAATGAGTGAGGATCCCTTTGTTGCTACCTATTTAGTAGTGCAACCCAACACATCTAGATACTTCTTAATAGCTTATCCTTAGAAGTTCCCATCATTCGACAATAGATAAAGGTTACTTTTATTTGCATCTTCTCTAGCCTATTGAAGATAAGAAAGTCCATTGTCAATCTAGCATGTTTCATCCAAATTTCTGTAGGCTTGGTGTACTCACACCTAATCCTCAATGCAAGTTCCATCTCATTAGTGTTGCGTTTCCTCATTTACACAAATTTTCCATGTTCATTTTGTAGTCATGATATAAAAACTCTAAGTCGTACATCTTCAACATATGTGTTAAAAGACCATCTTCGTAGTTGGGGGAGTATATAATTATGCAAAAACAAAATCACACAATACATTTTCCCTGTTCAAATGTTAGAAAAATGCATATCACAAAAATCCCAGGGATTATGGATATCTAAGCATAGATGAGAAGCATGTGTTTCAATTAAAAATTTGAACCATTGTACCGTTAAACATAGTTCATGTACTTTGGTTGGGGGCCTACACACTAGCATTTACACTATATACTGAACAATGTTTTCATAGATATCTATTCCTCTAATTATTCAACAATGTTTTCTCAAGTCTATTCCATTTCTTTCACGAATTTGGTTTTCAACTCGGAGTTTTCATACATCAATGGCTCCAAACGATGAGAATAGTTTATAGAAATGATAAAGATTATTTTTTGTCAAATAAGAGACTACTCATCAATGTTCTTTGATTGATATCACCCCTTGGCCTTGGGCCTTAACAATTGTTTTCCATTTAGCAGCTTCAACATGAGTAGTGTGATTATGCTTCATCGATGATTCAACGCCATTGATTGATTCACATAGTGGAATGGTTCTCTTTAGTGTATTGGATCCTGATAACATCATATTGACAGGGGGTTTCCACTCTGTAGTAGGGGTTCTTGTATCCTCTAGTTCCTCAACGATAGGGATCCCAAACCCAAGAGGAATTGCAAGTTCCTCATGTTGAGGATATTTCTCGACATCGATGATAAATTTGAAAGCTTGCACTAAAAAACTATAATTTTGGTTTTAGGTTCCTCTGTAGGCTGTGTTTCCTTATGTTTATTTCTTATTTGTGTACCATCGTCGGGCTTTGTGATTCCCCTAGATATGTTCACAGGTTCTTCAACTTCTTTAACAATTCTTATAGTGTCTTGAATTTGATATTTCCTTTGAATTCCTCAACTTGAGCTGTAATACCCCTAGACCGAACCCCAATTGTAAATATAATGTAATTGTACATATAGGATGGCGAGCGAGGATACTTTGAGGCCATAATGCCTTTGTATATATGTATTTTGCGGGCAAAGTTCCTGTGTGGTTATTAGGCTAGAGAGCTAGAAGGTAAAACACTAGTGAGCCTATATTTGTAAAATGTAATCACACTCAGTTTTTAATGAAAACACATCACTGTTGCAAACCAACCATGTAAAAGAGTATGGGAGGATAAACTCCACTAGAGTGGGAAAGGGGGGCTAAGAGTATAGGAAAAATGGGCTAAGCTAAGGGGGGTTAAGCCAAAAAGGAATACTTTATTAATATTCCTAAAGTATAAAGTCTAAAGTATGGGATAATTCATTTTATCCTAAGTCTCTAAGGGGAGAACATATCACCATGAGGTGGGTCCATGTGGGGGACCCATGTAGTTCCCAACATAACAAGTGTCAAGTTGGGAACACACACATAACTTTGAGGAGACTTAGATCATTTTCTATCATTCCATCATCATTCTCACCTCACCACACTGCTGCCATCTATACCTTCATGTTTCCATCACCTGTACCTATACATGTACCATGGAAATATTTGGAACTGGACTGAAGAGGCAGGTTTTTAGGCCCGTGGGATACTAAAGAAACAAGTTTTCAGGCTCGTGAGCATTCTCTCCAGGTGAGAGAACTAATGAGAATTGATTTCCAAGGTGTCAAGCTTCAACTACGGGGCTCTGAGACTTCTTATCCGACATGTTGCTGAAGTCCCGGAAAGGAAGTGGGGCAGCTGAAGGACTGTTGAGAAGAGAAGGGGCATGCTTCTTGGGATGGGACATGCATGTGGGGAATGAGGGACTGTAGGCTGTTTGCTAGAGTTGGCACCTAAGTTTGAGTTTTTTGCTGTCTGAGAGACCTTAACCTTGTTAGGATTCCTGTACCCAGGTGAAGTTTTTTCCCCAGCTCGGGGGTGGCCCACTGCTGAGAGTTATGAGCAGTGCGGTTTAAGGCCGGGAGGAAAGTGGAAGGTATGCATGTAGTTGGTGTTCTTTTTACCCAAGATAAGTGTCTATTGTGTGTTAATTTATGTGTTACGTTAATTTTTGTGCATTTATTTTCACGGGTTTTTCTTGTATATACTGTATTTATATACTTGTTGTTATTCTACATTAATTGGCGCATTTATAGAGCATTTCTAGTGAATTTAATGGTATCAGAGTTTAGAATTTTCATGTGGCATTACCCAACAAGGATTTGGGGATGATACAATGTGGTATCAGAGCCCATTTTTCAACACAGAGTCTAGATGAGCCAATTTTTTTTTTTGTTTGTTAATTTGTGCGGGACCTGTTGGCTACGCGATTAACCTGTGGCTTGAGAAACCGCGACTCAGGGGCATCTAAGCCATCAAAATCACCCGGGGATCGGACCCGGCCTGAGCCACACCAACCCTTAACATGGTTGGATTTTTTTGTCCTCGCAGGTTTCGAACTGGTGACTTTAACAACACAGAGTGTCTTAACAACTGTAATGATCCCAAGCCATTATGCAAGGATCATCATTGTTTTGGTGTCTTTTAAAACTTTTTTTTTTTTTTGGTTGTGGTATTTCGTCAAACACTTCGTTGATCTACCTTTTAGATGTGTTTATATGTGTGTATGGAGAAAATAACAGAAAGAGATAACCATGGAACATACCTCAACCATATGCAATAAGATAGACAAGCCAAAACATCTCAAATCTTCTTTATTCATAAAATAGAGAAACCTGCTACAATGAAGATGCCGATCTGGAATGCTCAACAGATGGCCAAGAAGATAGACAATAGATAAGAACTGCTACAAAATGCTCCCGCTAATACAAAAGATACCTCCAAAGGCTGAATAGGAAATGAAGATCAACACAAGCAGATCTGAATGCCAAACTCTCCAGCTGAAGAATGCCACGCTCCAATAGAAGGCTGAAACCCTCAATAACTCGGCCCTGCTGCCAAAAGTGTCCAATCACCCTAAGAAATATGCCAACTGATAGATCGGGTGATGGTAAGAACAACCCAGGTGCCCGAATCTCCAAGATCCCTCTCAATATCTGTAGATCTGAAATCCCCCACTGGGTGGTGCGCCCCATTGGATGACTGAAGCCCTAGATAATTCGACCTTGCTAAAGGAGGCCTCCAAATGCTCTGAAACTCTCCAGAAATATAGATCAGGACACTGCAAGTCAATAGATGAAGTCTCAGGGTTAGATCTGAAGTGTAACCCTTCCAAACGGACTAGATTTAGATCTCAAAAACACCCTCCTTCTCTTCAATTCGCCCCACTGCTCAAGAAATAATATGAGCCATAAAACTATCTCTGGAAGCACTAGATCTGATGTCCAAGGCCCTGTAATGAAAACCCAAGTGATAGAATCCTCAACGGACCTGCCAATCTCCTACAACGAATCTCTCTCCAAAGATGGTGCCCCCCCCTTGCTGGAAACCCCCAATGGTGCGCCCTCCTCCTCTTCTCGTGCCTGTGGTTGTGTAGAACCTCCTACACTGATGTAGATCTGACTAGAATGGTGTGGGAGAGTATTGCATCTCCGAAACCAATCTTGGGACAAGCTAGGTGGAATCTTTCACCACCGAATCGTCCTCTAGGGTTTGTTAAGTCAAAACCCTCAAAACCCCCAATGTTGGGCTCACTAGCTAGAAGCCAGAAATCAAAATAAGATCATACATGAATGATGAGTAGAGGCCCTTGCCTTCCTTTTATACTTTTTGGCTCACTTTGTCCCTCCAAAGTGACTTTCATTTTATTAATATTTAATTAATTAATTAACCTTTTTACCTCTGAAAATCTCCTTATTTCTCCTTGTGGCTTCCCTGGCCACTGAAAGTCACTTCTAGCCATCCCATCCTGTAGTGCTGCTCCTCCCGATTCCACTGAGCTATTACATTGAGAGGTTCCTCCAAGTAATGTGCCCAAAATGCCCTCTTCAGTGATTTTAATTAACTTATAGTTCAAAATAGTCAAAATCATGGAAATCGTCGGAATGGAACGAAACCAAATCCAACCTGTGCAGAATGGCTTGTAATGATGGAATATGATGATAAATGCCAACTGGACCCCACAATGCCTCTCAAATACCACTGTACTCGCTATAACATCCATATGGCTACTCTGGTCATCATAAGTCTCTGCCCTGTGATGATGTCCCAAAGTGGGGACATTACAACAACACACTCCGTCACCGACTGTCCTACACCTCGGGGACATGTCTAGATGGGCCAATTAACAAAGCACAAAAAATGAAATTGCAGAGTCTGCAAGAAAATTGTTTGACACAATTTCAGGAAGAGTACGTATGCAATTTGTTCGAAAAAATTATTACAACGAAATTGGGGAAATTTCATGGGTAAATTGAAGGAATCGAACCCAGGAAATAAAATCCCCAATTTAAATTTTAGATTGGGAAAATTCGTACCTGTAATTGGTCGAAGTTCGTGTTGTAGAGCGCGCATAACTAAAAATAGGTGTTGATGGGAAAAAACCCCAAATGTGTGGTTAAATTCATGGGAAATTAGACATGGAAGGATCAAATTCCATGTGCAAAGTTTAATTTATATGTATAGGGCCGAAATTGGCCATATCGAGCTTAAATACAAAGCAACTTCAATGGTGGGTTTAAAAATAAAATAGGAATTTATGAATTTGGACATTTTTGGGCATTTTGGAAAACAATTGAAAATAGACGAGATTGGAAAAATTTTGGTATTTTTTCGTATGTTGATGTCAGCATGATGTGGGGGACACGTGTCACCTGACGTGGAATACATGTGATGTGTATTTACATGGTGGAAAAAATGGCAGTGGTGGTGGTCGACGTGGAGCTTGAGCGACAAAGCCTACCCTCCTAGCGAAACTGTAAGTTGTACCCACATAACCTTATTGCGAGGGGGGGGGTCCAATGCGGTTAGGCTAACCATAGGCATGTGGCGGGGGAAATACAAAGATGTGTGACACGTCACCCAAGACTTAACTGGGGTTAATTTTGGTGGCCCATACCCTATGATTTAACATTCGACAGGGTAGGGGGTCGCAATGCAACGTGGGTCATCGATCACCACCGACACCCCCAAAACCTCGGTCGTTAGATCATGTCGACGTGCAACTTTGTGTGCCAAGATAAATGGGTGCGGATGGGGTCCACCCATCCCCACGAACCAATACAAAGGTTCCACATGGAAACCAAGGACTTGTGGGGCCCAAAATATAACATGTGCACGCCAATGAAGGGAAAAAAGATAAAGGAGATGCATGTGAGGGATAGAAGGTGAGGGAAGATGACAGGGAAAGGCTAAGTGGTCGAGGGATCTGACATGGTGCCACCTCGAGGTGCCAAGTTGACTCAAGTTCCATGTCAGCATCTCAATCAACATAAGTTAACCATATTTTAAATATAATAGTGGAAAATTTCCTAGAAAATGAGTATTTTCTAGGTGTTCAATTTGTAGGCCATTTTCAGAGGCCTAAATGACATTTTTGAGAAGTAAAATTTGAAACTTATTGTCCTTTTAGAACAAAAAGTTTCTACACATAAAATATTATAGCTCAGAGAGAGATTTCTAACTGTGTAAACCATTTGTGAAACAGATTTAGTATGAGGGAGATACAACCCAAATAATGGAGGGTAAATTTTAAGATCCAGTTAACTTCTAAGGGCCATAACTTCCTACTCCAGAATTAGATTGAGGAAAATGAGTAGTCTATGGAAATATATTGAGACATAGATAACATTCATGAAGCTAAATTAAAATTCCGTGTGCATAAAAATGTATAGGAGGGCATATAAGGGACCTGTAGAAATCAAGGTAAAAATATTATTTGGTCTGAAACTTCAACATGTTGTATTTAGTAGCTTGGAGCTTAGATGAGGGTGAAAATTGACCAGAGTCTCCAGAATATGATAATGAAGGAACCCATTTGGGCTCTTGTCAAAATTACAAAAGGACAAGTACACATATGCATAAAAATAGTTCATAATTGCACCTGGTTCAGGGGTGAACAAAATGAATTAATGGATAATATTGAAGTGACCATAAATTTTTGCTCAAGAATAAGAATGGAGCAATGAATTAGGTGTTTGAAAAGTATCAGATAGAAGAGTTCATATATCCACCCATAAATTTGAACTGGACAATTTAATTCATTAGAAATCAACATAAATAATTTTGATGCACGTATGGCACAAAATTGTAAATAATTTTCATGAATTTGTTAAATTACTTAAATCTAACAAATCTTGTCACTTGCAAATTTTGCAAAGTTAACAAAAATTTGATCATAACATGATCAACATAGAGCTCAGAGGCATTGAGGATGCACAAAGAACTTACAACCATGAAGATGAGATCAAAGGGATGTATATCAGTATGGATAATGAGGGTACAAATTCAAATGGACATGGAGAAGGAAAGGAAGAAAACACGAACTTGGTGGAGACCATAAAAAGTTTGCAAAAGGATGTCCAAATTTATAAAGTTGATAATGAGAGGCTTATGAAATCCAAGGAATAACAAGAAAGCTTCAAACTCAAGTTGATGTGGAGCTTGGACATAATAGAGAAGAAGATGGATAAGGAGATCAATTCAAGCAAATTAATGAGTCATAGGTCTCATGATGAGATAAAACAAAACAAGAAGTGTTGAAAGGGATCACCATTGCTCCCCAAGGCATTCAGCGAGGAGAGCACACAATATTTCAAGCCCATCCCATGTCAAGAAACATAAGAAGAGTGAATTGGATGGGCTACAGGGAGAAATGAATAAAATAAAGCCTCCTACATTTGATGGCGAGCACAAGAAGGATGAGGATGCAGAGACTTGGCTACTGGGAATGAGGAAGTATTTTCAGTTGCATAATTAATCTTCACAGGAAGAAGGGAGAATTTCCATCTACTAGCTCAAGGAATGATGGCGTGAAGTGGGTAGACCTGGGGTTCGACATTAATTCACCAACAAAACCCGAAATATATCGACCCTTTCGACATCACCTACAAGCATGTGAAGTCTCACCCAAGGTATCTATGGGAACTATAGGAACTAGGTTTATGCAGTCATGAAGGGATGTGAGGAATTCATTCTTACCAAGGTACTTAACATTCATTCTTTATATCGTTTATTATCTGTGCAAAACCATCATAAAACATATTCATATTAACTATTCATTTATTAAGTGCACAACATAATCAAAACATCACACTGAAACACAATGACACCATATTTAATGTGGTTCACCCCAAACTGGGATGCATCCAAAATGACATGCTTCTTATATTATTTTTCAACATCATTTCTTACAAAAGGTGTGCACTATGCTCATACATGATAATCCAGTTCTACTCATTCGTGCACATAGTGCACACTCAACTCAGAACTCACTTATCCATAACATACTCTCCAACTCAAACTCAAAGTCTCTCTATATAACTTCCTTTCTACCAAAAGCCCATACATATTTATACATTTACATTAGGGCTTAGCTCGTTACAAAATGGACCAAAATGTCTAACTACTTCTAACTAACTTTCTCCTTTAGCGCACGCTACTCCTGAAAATGCGCTAAATGTCTTCCTTTCTTCCGCACACACTGCTCCTTATCTGACTTGTCATGCATTTTTATCCTGCACAATGTCTAGAACTTGTCCCAAAATTCCCTGCTCCAATAGACTCCCAAAACCTACTTGTGGATTGTCCCAAGCCACTTCAGGCCTTCTTCCACGTCACAATGAATTTCTAGAATGTTTCTCTTGCATTCACGACCTTTTATTTTACTTGTGTTTTCTTTTGCAAAATTACATATGTTGTCTCTGCAGTAAATGATAACTTAAGACATTCTTCCTGAGTAGTAATCGATCCAAATAAGTGTGGAACTCCTTTTTAACTTTCTCCTTCAATCTGGGTAGATGGTTTTATTGTTTCTGAAGTATCATAAATGTTGCAATAACCATGTTCTTACTACGCAACAAGTTATTTTCCCTTGTTCTTCATGTTCCTGTTCTTCTTCTTGATCTTTCTCTTGTTCTTGTGTCTCCTTCTGTGTTGTTTGTGACCTCACTACCATCATGTTTCGAGGAAGTTTTCCAAACTTGGATCTTCTTCTTCCTCCCTTGGGACTTTTTCCTATATGCGCATTGTTGCTTTCTTACTGCATCGTTTTGTTGTTCCTGATGTATAAGCTCGTATCTTCAGCGGTTCCATAGCTCTCTGTAACACCCTCAGTTCTCTCTATCTCTTTTTTCTCTTGAATGTGCATGAAACAATAACCTGTCCTTGTTGACCCTCGTCTTCTTTTATAGCTAGTCTCCATCTACTTCCATTCTTCTTCGTGCCCAAATTTACAGTCTAATCCACTTGCATTCACATTCAATTCTTTACCCAACTCTTCATTAACTTCTTACCCTATGGTGGATTATACAGTAGATATTCCAGCTTGACAAAATCTTCTTGCCATTTTCATTTATGATTATGCGTCTCCACTACCTCGCCATCATGTGTGATATTTAATTCTTGTCTTGTCATGTATATTCTTTAATTCTTTTCCTCCCCTCTACGTAGATATTTATCGCACTTCAATCTTCTTTCTTGTGCACAATTATTTCCTCTTTTTAAATATCTGTGATATTTTCAGGTTTTTCTCTGTACTAGTTTAGCTGTTTGAACAATACCTTATGCATAACTTCAACCTTTAGTCTCTTGCCTCAAACTCTTTTGTTTATTTTCTTCTTTTCTTTCCCTTTTTCTATGATACACTATAACACAGATCCTATGGTACACATACTACGCACTCAAACTAGTGCGTGGAAGCACAACCTCCCTACATAGTTTCAGTCGACTACCATTTACCAGTCCTTCCACGAGTTCTTGATTCTGTTTCTCCAACTGAACAATACTCGCCTTTGTTACAATCCTTATCACATATGGCCCCAACCAATGCATTTGGAACTTCCCATGATGTTGAAAAAACTTGTTGTCATAAAGAAAAACTAAGTCTCATGTTTGGTACTTCTTCTATTTAATGTGTTTGTCATGCCAAGATTTATTGCATGCTTTCTAAACTTGCTGAAGGAATCCTGCGAAAAAATGGGCTTCTTCCAACTCTACTAGCTCTAACAATATTCTTTCTACTATGCCCGAATTAGTAAGCTCTGTCAACGAGGCAATGTGCAGACTTGGCACAATGAATTCCATATGCATGACTGCTTCATGACCATGCACTAATCTGAATGGTGTCTGTCCTATCAACTTCTTACTTGTAGTCCGATATGCCCTAGCACTGCTGGAATCCTCAAGTCCCAATCATCTCAAGTTACATTGCATACCTTATTGAATGATTTCTCTAGTATCTTGTTGAATGCTTCCACTGTTCCATTAGCCCGATGATAGTAAGGTGTACTTTTCTAGTGATGTACCTCGAATTCCTCTGTCAAAGAAACAATCATATTATTAAAAAAATGAGTTCCCTGATCACTCATAAGGATTATCAGACATCCAAACCTTGTAACCACATTCTTAAACACAAACTGCACAACAATATCCACACTGCATTCTCTAACTAATTTTGCTTCAGCCTATCTGGTTAAGTATTTCGTCGCAATGATGATTTTTCTCACTCCTGAACTTTTCGTTGGTGGATTGATCAGTCCAACAAAATCGACTACCCATTTATCAAATGCTTGTAACGTCACTTGTGATACTAAATAAATTTCCTCTCTCCTTGACTGCTTCCCAACTCTCTGACAGACATCAGAAGCTTGACATAATTCCTTCGCATCGTGATGAAGGGTGGACCGCCATAGTCCTGCGCGCAAAATATTCCGAGCCTTCGCTTTTCCTGCATAATGGCCTCTAACAACTCCTTCATGTGCCTTTGATAATATCATATGTATTTCATTGTCCAATCCACATCGTCACAGAATACCATATGTGCCTAAATTATACAAATTTCGTGCTATTAGCTGTTAGATTGTTTTCTTTGCTACTAACTTCTTCTGCACAACTGTAAACTCAGGTGGGGCTACTCTTGTACTCAAGAAATGGAATATATATGAAAAATAGTCATTAACCATGTATACTGCAAATCAGTGTGCATCTGGCAGATTTCCATCCAAATTTCTTGCATCCTCTCTTGATAGTATATGTGACAAATGATCCGGTCTCGAGTTTAAATTTCCAGGCTTCAAAATTACTTCAAATTCATATCCCTAAATATTAGTAAACATCTGCATATATTCTCCCCCAACACTGCCTTATTGACCAAGTATCTCAAAACAAAATGATCTGTGTATATTTTAAAGTGTGAACCCAACAAATAATGTCTAAATTTCCGTAGTGCATATACCATTATCAATCCTTCACGTTCTGTAGTAGTATAATTCCGTTCCATAGTTAACAATTTCCTGTTGGAAAATGCAATGGGTTGATCTAAATCTTCTTCTCTTGGCTGTGCTAGAACGACACCTAATGCTACAGATGACACATCCACGTGAACATGGAAATCCTTCCAATTTGGAAATATTAAAATTGGTACGGTAACTAACTTCTGCTTCGACGTATCCAAACTCTTCTGACATTCCTCATTCCATTGAAATTTCACTTCCTTCTTCAACAATTTTTCCAATGGAGTTGTGATCTGCACATATACCTTAATGAACTTCCTGTAATACCCTGTATGACCCAATGTTACTCATAATTGTCGCACTGCAGTAGGCGGTGAAAAATCAACAATTATCGCAATCTTCACAAGATCAACCAACGATCACTGTTTACACACTTCATGGCCCATAAAATACCAAACATAGCGCAAAAAATGCATTTCTTTAGGTTTAAATATGTATGAAATTTCCTGCAAATGTTCAACATCAAGCACATAGTTTAAACATAGTCTTTTAGAAAACCAAACACTATCTAGTCATCTAATTATACTTCTAGGAAATTATGAATAAACTCTTTAAATGCTGCTACAACCACTCCAGAGAATATTGTTGGTGCATTATTCAATCCAAAAGGCATAATTGTGTACTCGTAACATCCTCATTCTGTCGCAAATGTAGTCTTATGTCTATCTTCCATCGCAATCTTAATATGATGATACTCTGAAAATCCATAATTGAATGAGTACACTTCATGTCGTCCTACATTATCCAAGACTTCATTTATAAATAGAGTAGGAAATGGATCACGTAGGAAAACGTCATTCAATTTCCTCAAATATACACAAATTCTGATTCATCCTGTCTTATTATCCTGAACCACCATCAGACTAATCCACTATGACTCTGCGATAGGTTCAATAATTCATGGTTCTAGCATCCCGTCTATCTATGATTTCACCTTTTTCTTATACATTGGGTTCAGTGGATATGGTCTCTACTTAACTAGCTTAACGTATGGTTTCAAAGGGATCTTCATCTCTCCTAATTCTCCAACAATCCTTTTCATCTCTGAAAATGTATTCGGAAATAAAGCATGATATTCGCGTAGTAAATCAACAATATTTTTAACAATGTCTTCATTCCAATAATTTCATATGTTCACAAACTTGAGATTTTTCTCTGTACCAATGTTCACTTTGCGTGTTCTTAGTGGCTTTGCATATACAATGGATTCAATTTCTGGACATTCTACTATGCGTTCTCCTTCAGTTTATAGTATTTGTAAATTTCTTGGATCTTCATCCTCCCAGTCTTCTCCAACGACACTATAACATTCCAAAACTTCTAGAACCATAGTAGAATATCTATGCGTGCTACATATAGGTACTATTTCTTGTTATCTTTTTAGCTCGGGAGGTACTCCGCATGTGTGTCTTGTATGTGGAAGTAACCTAGTACTTACACTACTAGACACTTGACTTTGTAATGGGTTTTTATAAAGTTGTGATAAAGTGGTTCTTTTATGTAAGTGAATTTTTAATAAAATGTACCTTCTAATATTAAAACGACTTTATCTCATAAAGTGCACTTATGTTATAAAGTGAAAATGTACTTTAATATTTTTAAGTGATTTATTTTGGAGGGAAAGATGTTGGCAAATATTGAACAAGCAACGAATGCGTGTTGATGATTGTTGTCTTTGATGGCAACAACAGAAATGGCAGGATATGCAGAATTTGGGGATTTGGACGTAAAAGAACAGGAGGAACAACATTGAAGAAAACATACGCATTGAAGAAAACGCGCGCAACAGAAGTATACAGAGAAGAAGGAAGATGGTGACTGTCGGATCCCATCCAAATTTCCCGAAAGGCTAATAGCCGTCAGATCTGCAGAAGTTGCGAGGGAGATAAGCCATCGGAGAATCGGGGATCGGGATTTCATAATGCAAAGAACAATGACTACGAAAACCCCGAAATCGCGATATGCGATTTCGCGATTTGATCGCAACCGTTAAT
>ML823635.1:28477-63683 GCA_009831015.1 Picea engelmannii
TTTACTCTTACTGTCCATATGTTGTATGTTGCTTGATGACACATGAAGAAATATTAATAATTGTTAAGAAGGTATAAAATTGTTTAAGCATATAAACAACTGATTCACCCCCCCCCTCTCAGTTGTATTAGTATTTCCAACAAAAGAATCATGACCATTGATCTTGTAAAGACAAGATTAGATCTAGGGTTGGAGAAGGTGAAGGGTCACTTTCAAATTATAAGATAATGCATTGGGTAGTGTGCAAGACGCATTGAGAATATTTTGAGAGAGATTTTCGAGAGAGATTGAGAGAGGAAAGAGGGTAGCAAGGAGGGTACATTTCCCAAGAGAGATTGGGAACAAATCCCAAGATAGACTGGGCACAAATCCCAAGAGAGTTTTCTGTGTGAGGGTGATGTAGCTTGTTGTTGTTAGAGAGGCCGTACTATATGGATTTGTATAGTCCGTACAACAGGCTGGGAGGGCATGAATTTCGAGGCAACATTGCTGCACGAAAATCAAGGTAGTTTTCTGGTGTTTTGTTGGTGTTATTGGGCAGTTTTCTGTTGTTGTTCGTACAACTTCTATTTGGCACATATTTTGAGGTGCTAAAAGAGGGCAGGGCCATACATCAATAAAAAAAATTCTAGGCACGTTTTTCAAGGTGAAACTTTGGGACTATTAGGTGTTGTAAGTTATTTCTCTTGGTTGTAAATGTATTGCTGCTGCTGATATATCTTTCCTGAAGCTAATAAAATATCTCTCTCTCTCTTTGGGTTTCTCCACATTGGGGTTTTCCCTGGCATTGCCTAAATTTCTTAGTATATGATGAGTTGAATGATTGTTGTTCATTGTGTTTATTCCTCTACAAAATTTCTTAGCAATGTGTGTTTCCACTTATGGTAATTTATGAATGTGGGTTTAGACATTTCAGAGTTCATAGAAGACGATTATCTCTAGGTTGCTAAGTTTATGACAAAATATTTACTTGTTGATTTTGTCATTTAATTTCTACATGGTATCAAAGCTTGGGCTCTGAGTGATAGTGAGCAGTGAGATATTTGCACAAGTTTGAAGGGAGAAATCAGTTGTTTGTTTTCTTTTGAATAGTGACATGGAATATGGATGCATGCATTAGAATTGAGGATCGATTGGATGGCATTTCTAACTATTTGCAATGGAAGGTCCAGATGTCAGTTGTTCTCAAGAAGAATAAGATTTGGAACTATGTCAGTTCTGTTGTTGTGGCTCCCACAATAGATCCTGTTGCTTTGGATTTGCATGAAGTAAAGGAGGCCAAAACTGAGAGGATCATTCTAGATGGTGTGAAGGACCGTCTCATTCCACATCTTTCTAAGAAGAAGACAACTTATGAGATGTGGGAAACTTTGAAGAATTTATTTGAGGCGAATAATGCTAACCATAACATGGCCTTGAAAGATAAGCTTCATGACTCGAAGATCGCTAAGGGTAAGGATGTTGCTTCTTATCTTACCCGGGTGGCTCAAGTGAAAGTTGAGTTGGCTGTAGTTGGGGAGGTCATATCGGATTCATAGTTGGTGAGGATAGCCTTGAAATGCTGCACCAAGGAATGAGAAGTCTTTGTGAAGTGTGTGGTGGGTCATGAGAATATTCCAGATTGGAGTAGACTATGGGACGATTTCACTCAGGAGGAGATCTGGGAAGGATCTCATAGAAATGGTCAGAAGGAAGACAGAGTTGAGGAGAGTGTTTCTGTTGCTGCAAAGAGAAAGAAGAAAGGAAATTATGGGAGGGACTTGAGTAAAGTCAGATGTTACTTTTGTAAGCAGTTGGGGCACATTTCTTCTTAGTGTCCTAAGAAAAAGAAGAAGAGGAAGGAACATGAGGGGCCGGATACAACTGCTACAACAACCATGGAGGAATTTTCTTTGTTTATTCTAGTATCCAATGGCGGTAGTGGATGATTTGGGGGTGATTTCAGATGGATTATTGACAGTGGAGCTTCTTGTCACATGAAGGGAATCTGGCGAGCATTACTTATTATCAAAGAGACATGTCCTCACAGACTAGTGGAGAGTGAAGGAGGTATGGCATGAGCTGTATGTGGAGTTGGAATGGTTAGATTCCAACTCGAGTATGGAGGATTCTTGGAGCTTGATGGAGTTATCTTTGTTCCAGGATTGAGGGTTAACTTGCTCTCAGTCTCAGCTTTGGAGAATGATGGATATTGTACAATTTTCAATAGAGGAAATGTATTTATCTATAGGTAGGGAGTGGAATCGGTGGAACCACGACTGATTGGTGATTGAATTGACAGATTGTACATGTTGTGAGGAAAACCTTCAGGTTATGATTAAGCGTTGGATGAGGAGCAGGAGGCTCCTGAGAATGCGGTGGGCCCAAGGATTCAGTCTTTCATTTCGAGAGAAGAGAGGGAGTCTCTTTTGAGAATTGGCATGAGGCTCAGCTGGTTTGATCGAACCGATGCTCAGGGTGGAGTGGATTCTCCTAGGAGCTCAAGGTTCATAATCGTTGTCATGAGGATTTCTTTTGGTTTGAGTTATGTGCAGGTGTTGAGGATGGCTCCAGGTTCATAGGGAGCTCCCACTGAGTACAATGTGATGGGACCGAATGATGGAGATGGTAGTGAGTACATCCCTCGCTAAGAGGGATTGTTATCTTTTTATCTCGGTAGGTACTTCGCATGTGTGTCCTATATGCGGAAGTAACCTAGTACCTACACTACTAGACACTTGTCTTTGTAATGTGTTTTTATAAAGTTGTGATAAAGTGGTTCTTTTATGTAAATGTCGTTTTAATAAAGTGTACCTTCTAATATTAAAGAGGCTTATCTCATAAAGTGCACTTATGTTATAAAGTGAAAATTTACTTTAATATTTTAAAGTGATTTATTTTGGAGGGAATGAATCATGACCCTTGATATTGTAAAGGCAAGATTAGATCTTGGCCATTAGATCAAGGGTTGGAGAAGGTGAAGGGTCACTTTAATATTATAAGAGAATACATTGGGTAGTGTGCAAGAAACATTGAGAAGAGTTTGAGAGAGATTTCCGAGAGATCCTGAGAGAGGAAAGAGGGCAACAAGGAGGGATCATTTATCAAGAGAGATTGGGCACAAATTCCAAGATATTTTTCTGTGTGAGAGTGATGTAACTTTATGCTATTAGAGAAGCCGTACTCTACAGATCCGTACAATCTGTACAACAGGTTGGGAGGGCATGGATTTCGAGGAAACATTGATGCACAAAAATTGAGGCAGTTTTCTAGTGTTCTCTTGGTGTTTTTGGGAATTTTTTTGTTGTTGTACGTACAACTGCTATTTGGCACAGATTTTGAGGTGCTGAAAGAGGGCAGGGCCGTACAACAATACTGATTTTTTGGGCACATTTTTCAAGTCCGAAATTTGGGACTGTTGGGTGTTGTAAGTTATTTCTCTTGGTTGTAAATGTATTGTTGTTGCTGATATATCTTTCCTGAAGCTAATAAAATCTCTCTCTCTCTCTCTCTCTTTGGGTTTCCCCACATTGGGGTTTTACCTGGCATTGCCTAAATTTCTGAGCATTTTTTGAGTTGAATGATTGTTGTTCATTGTGTTTATTCTGCTGCAAAATTGCTTAGCAATGCGTATTTTTGCTTATGGTAATTTTGAATGTGGGTTTAGACATTTCAGAGTTCATAGAAGACAATTATCTCTAGGTTGCTAAGTGCATGACAAAAAATTTACTTGCTGATTTTGTCATTTAATTTCTACAGTTCTATCGAGTCTTCTAATGCAAAGATATTGTCCTTGATAACCTACAGAGACGTGTCTACTGAAGGGGCCTCATATTTAGAACTGCAAGTAACCTTGAATTTATGAGTTAACTCTTCCCAATCTGTTGTCTCTCTGCACACTTCCATCTCTAAATACCAATTCTTCGGAATTTTATCGAGAGTGTGTATAAACAAGTGTGTTTATTCTTGCTTTGGTACTGATCTCCGTGTTGCAATGCACTGTGTAACATGCTCTATAGGAAAACTAAACCCTGTATATTTACGCGCAATATATTCATTTTCTGCTCCAAATATGACCTATAATAACTTTTTTCATTGCTTCCAACCCTCAATTTTGTCCTTATGTGCAACCCACCATCTTACTGAAGTCACTTTCAATGTGATATCTAAAAATAACAGTCTTTGCTGGTCTAGTATCTGCAATTCAAATTCCATTATAAAAGAGTCTATGGATGTTAGTCCATCATATTTCAGGGGATCACATACCTCAATTCCAATCCATCATAACGCACGGGTAATGTGAGTACATCTTCTTGTTGATACTTCATGTAATCTATGCTGCCAATTCTCTAGTGCTTCCTCTGAATATGATGTGCATGAACTAATACTCTGCCAAATGAGTGCACCATCAATAATAGGGTTCACATAATCATCCATTCGTGAAGTCACATTATACAAGTTATCGAGATCTTCTCCCTTTCTCGGTTCCACATATCTTCTTGCCTCTGTGGGATCCAATGGCGCAATGACTTTCTAGTCTCCTGCTTCAAAGACCATCTGTATCTTCTTCAGATCAATCAATGTTTGGTTGTCAAAATTCCAATCAAGTCTTAATAATGCTGGATACGACTTACTTCCATCTTCTATCTTGATTACTTCAAAATTAGCTATATTGTGCACTCCATCGATGTTAACCTTCACCCCTAACAATCTTCCAATTTGGGCAATCTTATGCTGATTCGCCAACCTCAACTGAATAGATGGCTAGATTAACTTAGGTTTTCCCATCATTTTCAAGGTCTACTTCAAAAGTACATTCACATAAGATCCTAGGTCTAAAATGATATTGTCCATGTCATAATATCCTATCTGGGCATTTAGTTGGAATTTCCTATTTTTCCTCCTCTTGTGATGTACCTGGTTAACTGCTCGTTGTGAGACAACTTCTTCCCTATCTTGTGTGAAATGATCAATCATCCCACGCAACATTCTTAATGCAATTTCATCCTTCATTAACTTTGGAAAACTCTTTAAGAAAATTTTCAAAGTACTTACCTTCTCAACTTTCCTTTATGTATCTGTGTGGTCATATGTTGGAGGCATGTTGTACATAGGAAACCTCTCATACAAAGCCGGCATGGTCGAAGTCGATGCTATCCATTCCACTCCTATCAATTCTTTCCTTAGTTTCTTGTACATGTTCCTCTCCTTTCTAGGGTCAAACAATGGAGGATTCTTTGCTTCTTTCCTTACTCATTGTTTAGTCCGCTTTCCTTGCTCTGTCACATAAGATCTTGTTCTCTCTCCTTCGTGCATAACTGATGCTACCTTAATTCGTTAGTTGTGCTCCTTTGCAACTATCATCTCAACATTTAGGTTCCTCTTTTATTTCCACTTCATGATCAACTGTGGAAAATCTTGTGCCACATGCTCCAATTGTCTATAGTAAGTGCATGTCATGCAAGGATTCAGACAGTCTCGCGCAAAATTCCCAGAATGATTACAGTTATAACATATAATTAGGCCTCTTCCTCTACCAAAGCATCCTCTTCTATGACCTCTGAATCCTCCTCTTCCCCCTTGATTGTAACCTCTCAGAGTATTATACGAGGGCACCCCTCCTTCTGGTTATTCTTCCCCTTGGACCCTGTATGCATCTGTTGTGCACTCTCTCATCAAATCAAATGAATGATATTCATTTTCATCATGTCTGATAGAGTTACAAAAATTACAAAACAAGTTTCTAGCAATCCTCTGGAATTTTTGCAGGAACGGAAAAACAATAGGATGATGACCCATTGTTTTACATATCTCACACCATACTGCTAAAGGGTTCAGAGATCCTATAGAAAAATACTGCTGAAATGCTAAACACTCATTTTTATGATGACCTTCTATTTTACATGTAACACACCAGACTTCCTCGCTCTTTTATTTTCCTTTTGCAAGCTCATGTAACTGAATAGTCAGTGCTAATAATTGCAACTGAACTTGAGCCATCCTTGCACCATTCTCCCCTACAATGGATTCTTCCAACCTCATAACAATATCTAGGAATTATAACTACATCGTAATCTTCTACTGTGTTAAAGGTCATCATATATGAAACAACAATCCTACAACAAACCACTCCTTATGCTGCTCATCTGGGATATGGAAATACAACTGATCCTTTAAGATATTGAATCTATGATTAAAGTACCATATTGAAGAGGAAATTATGAGAATGAGAATTAATGAGGGAAAATTGTCCACCTAAGTTAAAGGCGAAGGTGGCAAATACGGCCATGTAGATCCCCACTGATCTAGATTTATGAGTGAAACAAAAGGAATAACAGACTAAATACAATAACACAGAGAGACAAAGAACAACAAAATATATCTAGTGAACAATATATTCTATTGAATAAATAAAATAGGCTGAAACTGTAAAACTGCAGAACTAAAAAGAACTTGCTCGAATGGTGGTAGCTATCTCTGAGAATAGATGTGGCTGCTACGCACATCCGTCTGAGGAAAATGATTACAATGAGGATCCAAAGGCCTTTTTAACATTACTCATGAATGCCAAAACCCTAGACATCCAAAAACCTAACCCTAGGAGATGAAACATCAAAAGTTATGTGGGCCTTGATGGGTAAGTTGGTACCTCAAATTCCCGAGGGTCGTAAATTTTCCATACGTCCTCCATTTTAGGTGTGTGATAGCCCATTGGAAAAGTATTTTTGAGAAATACACATTATGCCGTCAAAATCTGAGTCTGTCTATAGTTTGACTGTGGCAAGCCAAAAAAACACAGTTTGGGGCCCCAAAACAACCCTGGAAGTACAAAAAGATGTACTGATATGAAAATTTCCAAAATAATATAGTTGGATTAGGTGGGAGGCCACCAATATCCACCTAAAATCTATGTAGGGCTTCAGACAACCCCGAAACTGTAGAACCCACAATTACAAAGAATTATAGAAGAATGTGTTGAACTAAAAACTATTAAGAGGAGATAGTTGGAATAGGTGGATGGCCACCAATATCCACCTGGATTAGTCCTCCCCCCTTAGGAAACAATGGTCTCCATTGCATTGAGTGCCCCCATCAGGTGAGAAAAATTCTGTTGAATTTGGCCCCGAGTGAGCCACTTTCCTTGGTGTAGGAGTTGGCCCACCTTGACAACCTGGTAAAGCTAGATCCTCTGTTGGTGAGTTCCCTTGAAACGTGTGTCCACTATCTGATCAGTGGATTCATGTTCCAATAGTTAGGGTTGAGATTTGTTGGTTTCAACTGTTCTGCGATCTCTGAGGTGTCTAATAATGGTGGAAAATATGGCCAAAGGAGGTCCACATTGAACATTGGGTGCAATCCAAGGAAGGGTGGAGTGTTGAGATTAAAAAAATTTCTACCCACAACCTTGGTGATAGTGTAAGGTCCATAGTGAAGTGGACAGAGATTCCGATGGGGCCCTGTAAGGTGCTCTTTCGGTAAATGTAACCAGATATTGTCTCCCACTTGAAACTGGTGTGGTACTCGGTGTTGATCATGGTGATGCTTGTACTTAGCATTGGCTTTCAGCAAAATCTCATGGACCTATTGGCGGATGTGCTGAATATGCTCAATGAATCTAGTGGCTTTGTGCACCTCAGACTGAAGATGGGAAGATTATTTCTGTGTGGTTGCAATATGTAGGAGAACATCAATAGGACTCAAGGGTTGGAATCCTAGCCCCACCTGAAATGGGCTATGGATGCTGGAGCTATGGAGAGCCCTGTTGTAGATGTGTTGAACATAGGGAAGACTCTCATCCCATCTATGTGGATGCTTAGAGTTGTACATGCACAGGATGTGCACAATCATCCGATTGACGAACTCTATCTGGCCATTGGTTTGGGGGTGAAAATTAGTGGATTTAGTAAGCTTGGTGTCCAACAACGACCAGAGACTCGACCAAAATGTGATGAGGAACATGTTTTCCCGACCTGAGGTGATGGTCTGTGGTATCCCAAAATGGACCCACACCCGTTCGAAGAATATCTTGGTAGTATCTGTCACTATGATGCTCTTCTTGTAGGCTATGATAATGGACATCTTCAAAAACTGATAAACCACCAAAAATACACAATCAATGTCATTCTTGGTGGATGGAAGGCTAGACATGTAATCCATCAGGAGTAGGAACAAGGGTGTATACTCCTTTCTTCTTTATGGATGGATTGGAAATGGCACAAGCAATGAAAGATCTGATATACTTGCTGATGTCTTGTTGAAGTTTTGGCCAATGAAAATGTTTCTGTAGAATGGCCATAGTTTTATCCATGCCAAAATTTCCTGCCATCTGACTGTAGTGAGCCTCCAAAATAATATTTGAATGCTCTCTTGTGGGAACACAGAGGTGGCCTAAATGGCATAACAATCCCTCCTATATGTGAAAATTGGTGACATTCACTCCTGTACCCAAGAGCTGATAGGTGGTGGTGAAGTCAGGGTCATGCTGATAAAGTTGGGGCCACTTGGATCCTCATGCCCACAGGAATGGAACACTGTGGTGAGTGCAAAAATGGGAGGGAAAATGAGGCAGTCAACAACACAATTTTTTTTTCTTGTTTTATACTTGATGTTGATATGGGATTGCTATAGATATGTGGACCACTTTTGATGGCAGTCATTTTTCAACTTCCCATGTGTCTATATGAACTGTAGAAGCTTGTGATTAGTGTGGATGACTGTCTCCTTTCCTAGAATGTAATGTTTCCATTAACAAAAAACTTTCACAATGGAATACATTTCTTTGTCATAGGTGGGGTATTTCTAGACAATATCTAAGAGTATCTCACCATGGTATGCTACTAGATGACCATGCTGAGTGAGAATTGTGCCTACAACATAGTCAGAGGCATCAATCTCAATCTCGAACGATTGTTGCAGATCATGTAAGGATAGTACTAGAGCTGAGAAAAAGCAATGCTTCAGATCATCAAATGCTTCTTTTTGTGCCTGCCCCCATTCAAAATTTGCTCTGTCACCACCCTTGGTTACTTGGATGAGGGCCCATGCAATATGGGAGAATCCCAACACGAACCTTCGGTAGAAGTTGACAAGTCCCAAGAAGCTCTGAAGATCGATTAGTGTGGTCAGGGCTGGCCAGTCACAAATGACTTGGATCTTAGCTGGATACACATGTACACCATGCTCATCAATAATGTAGCCCAAGTATTGGACCCTGTTCATTCCAAAGGAGTATTTTTTCAAGTTGGCATATAGATTTTGTTACCGCAGAGTGCCCAAAACCTGTTGAATATGCTGGATGTGCTCCTCCCAAGTTCTGCTAAAGATGAAGATGTCATCCATATATACCACCACAAAAGAGTTGGTGAAGGGTCTCAATACATCATCCATCAATATCATGAAAATTTTTGGTACATTTTTTAATCCAAAGGACATGACCATCCATTCGAAGAGACCTTCTTTATATTTGAAATTTTTCTTCCATACATTAGTTGGTTCGATGGGAACCTGGTGGTAGTCAGAATTTAGGTCAATATTGCTAAAGAACTTTTCCCCCTAAGTTGGTCAAGAAGGTCATCAATTTGGGGAATTGGGTACTGGTTCGAGACTGTGATTTTGTTTAATGCTTTGTAATCAATGCAGAGCTACTAGGTCCCGTATTTATTTTGTACCAACACAATCAAGCTTCTGCAAGGGGAGGAGCTAGGTCAGATGTTCCCCTTTTGAAGAAACTCTTGGATCTGGCGCTTGATTTCTTCATTTTCCATGAGCGAGTGTCGATATACTGGTCGATTAGGCAGCGCTGCACTGGGGGTTAGATCAATTGGATGCTTGACTTGGCAGTGCATCATTACCTCAATGGGTGAGGAGAAGATGTCTCTGTACTCTTCCACGATCCCGTCCACTTGCTTCTACTGCAAAGAGAGGCTCTCTGTAGAGGTCACATATGTTGTGACGACCGTTTTCTTACTACGAGCATAGATCAAAAGGAAGAAGAACTTCCTGGTTTGTGAAATGACCTTACTGCATTGATTAGCATAGATTAAAGAAATAATGGTAGGATGTGCTACTTATCATATCCTGTACAATTGTCTACCAAAAGTAGTAATAACACTGAGGGGTCTAGACTCATACACAACATGTCGCTTCCACAAATATGGCTGGACTGAAAGAACATCACAAACTTCAAGGGGAGAAATATCATAAAATACCTCGTATTTGAAGGGCTCGATGTTGTAGGGAAGATGACATTGTTGGCTAACACAGATATTTTCCTTGGCGAAGCCAATTGATGGTGTAAGGCTGAAGGTGCGGTGTTATTGGAAGGTCCAACCACTTGAGGACATCTTTTGAAATTAGGTTCTTCTAACTTACGCTATCGACAATGAAATGAAACAGAGTCCCATTTACCCACATCTGTGAGTGAAAGAGGCATTCCCCTTCCTATGGTTCTTATGGTTCGCTTGGTTGGAATTTGGTGGTAGCGATAGTGGAACTGGGTTAGACATCGATGATCCGCTTTCCACTTTTTGGATTTGATTTAGAGTTATAATCTGCCTCTGACTCAGAATATTTCATCTTGGCCACCAATGAATTCTTCGAGTGACATTATTCGGTGTTGTGCCAAGGGATTTTATGGTATTCACACCATTTTCCCATGTCCTTCTTTGACTTCTCATTTCCCTTCTTGGGTTACAGCTTGGATTGATTTTCCTGAGAGAGGCCATCTTTGATATGTCCCTTGTTTTGTGGGTTGGGGCCATCTTTTCCATGCTTTGGTTGTGAGGAGTTTGTAGATCCAAACTCTCACATCTTCTGCTTAAATTTCTGCTAGATCTTGAGAGCATATATATAAGCCACACCTAATGATGTGATGTCCAAAAACTCCATTTCTGTTTGAATGTATCTATGCATACAACTGTGGTATTTTAGAACCATATGTCATTCAAAGTATTTAATACCCAATTTGGTGTGTAGGGTATGGAAAATACTGATGAAATATGGTACTGTCTAGTCCCTTTCCTGACGTACCGTGGTCCATCATGTGCACTAGTCCTTGTAGCTTCCAAAATGGTAGTAAATTTATTTAATGGCATCCCTAAAGGAATCCTATGTGGGGGCGACCAAAAATATTTCATATTCCTTTATGGCCATTTGCTCAGAGCAAGTATGCCACCAGTCCTTAACATGGGGGACGACCTTGGGGAGTGAAAAAAAAATCTTTTGCTTGTTGGAAAAATTGTGGACCGAAAAATACCCTTCGAGCATATTCAACTATTTATCTACAACATTCTCATCTATAAATCCTTCAAATAATGGAATATAAAATTTTTATGGTACCTTGAAGGGGGTTGCATGGCCTCTTGATGATGATGTGTCTCATGTGGGAAGTCGACGAAGGATATGTGAAAAGTTGTCCATCATTTCATTCCTTTGTCGTGTAAGGGATTCTTCAAGCAAAATTTTAAAAGGATATCCTTTTCCATCATCTTTGTTCTCATCCCCCATGGGTTGTTGTCGGGATTTGCATGGACGATCTTGCAAATGATTGACTGGTTTGAGTCCCAACTTCTTTTACCCATATCTTATCAGGGACATGCACAAAGAAAAATAAATCAAGAGCATACCACTCTAATACCACTGATACAAATTTATGAGCGGAACAAAATGAACAAAAACCTAAATACAATAACACAGAGAGACTAAGAACAAAAAAAGATATCAAGTGAACAATAACTTCTATTGAATAAATACAATAGGCTGAAACTGTAAAAATGCAGAACTGAAAACAACTTGCTCGAATGGTAGTAGCTATCTCTAAGAAGAGATGTGGCTGCTATGCACATCTGTTTGAGAAGAATGATTACAATGAGGCTCTAGAGGCCTTTTTAACATTACTCATGAATTCCAAAACCCTAGACATCCAAAAACCTAACCCTAGGAGATGAAATGCCAAAAGTTGTGTGGTCCCCGATGGGTAAGTTGGTACCTCAACTTCTCGGGGTCGTAACTTTTACATACGACCTTCATTTTAGGCATGTGATCGCTTGTTGGAAATGTATTTTCAATAAATACACACTATGCCATCAATCTCCGACTCCGTCTACAATTTGACTATGGAAATCCAAAAAAATATAGTTTAGGACCCCAAAATGGCCCTGGAAGTACAAAAAGATGTACTGACATGAAAATTTCCAAAATAATCTAGTTGGATCAAGTGGGCGGCCACCAATCTCCACTTAGAAGCTGTGTAGCGCTTCCGACATCCCAAAAAGTGTAGAAACCACAATTACAAAGAATTACATAAGAACGTGCTGAACTAAGAACTATCAAGAGGAACTAGTTGGAATAGGTGGGTGGCCACCAATATTCACCTGGATCACCCACCAACATGAAAATGAATCAATAATAGTCATATATCTTGGAGGATTTAATAGAGAGTATACAAATACCAATTTTTTTTTATTAAACATAAAGTGTGGATGAGCTCCTGCAGGGGGGAATAAAATATCAAATGCAACTTACAGTGAAACCCACACTACTAGAGATTTGTCTTGTCGTATTTCCTTATTCTTCTTAGTGGAATTTTATAGCGTTGATGAAATGGATGGCTCGTAGATTTTGAAGTGTTTGTAGAATGTTTCCAAATAGTGATTGTAAGGGGAAATTTCCAATGAAATTACACATGATTAAGGGTGTCCCCTACAACCAATTCTAACATGTTACCTTTAAAATTGTGGAAAACTATGAAATTATTTACGACATCTTAATTATTATGAATTTATTTAGTTAAGGAAGATATAACTTATAATCTCTTAAAGGATGTGAGATATATAGCATCAACACGAAATATATAAGAAAATTTTGTTTTCTTTTATCTAATTATATTTCTTTGAATAATGTTCATGATTTGTGGTTTTTTCTAGTTAATTACATTACAAGTGGTATCAAATCTCTTTCGTGAGCTAATGAGCACCTGAATTATCTATCTATCTATAAATTTGGAGATGTTTTTGTATGCATTTAAACACATATATCTATTGTGCAATGGGTAAGCCTATAGTTGGCGAAGAATACTTGTAGTGAATACAAGTGTAGTCCCCTGGTTGGACTCCCTTGTAATTTCCGTTGTTACCCCTTTGAGTAGTACCACACCAAAAACAATTTTCCTATGGATTCATTCTTCCACGTACATTCTAGTATATCAAAATACCTTTAGGCTCCCTTAAAACTAATTTTATGTAATCCTCTTGGTCATCCCATTTCTATAGTACATTGAGAGCAACACTTGGGGAGATCATTCTCACATACTATGGATTTAGGTAGTCTGACTAAGGATGTGGCCTACCTTTGGGTATATTATAGAGCTATAGAATTTGACACCCTTTTGTCCTTAGGACCCTACAAACTGTAACCTCTATAACATAGGCATCGAAATTCCTACATAATTTGGAATATCATGTATTTGAGAATTAAATCATGATAGTAGTACTAAGACATGAATAATAGTCCTACAATATTATAAAATAAATAAATAAAGAAAAAAAATATGGGCATTGTTAGCACCATTATGGAATACCTATCTTAAAAGACTCATTGTGCGATGTTGACCACGTTAATACAAGTCTCTAGTAACTTTTTCCTATCTCTATAGATTCCTTGCAAGGTGTTTTCTACATTGGTGTTGGAACAAGGGAAGACCCAGGGTTCAACGCTACAACAACACACCAACAAAACCCTAACTACTAGCCCTTTCAGCAACACCTACGAAGTAGATGAAGTCTCACCCGATGTAGAGGCAGGGGTGGTTGCGGGACTCAGATATCTGCAACCTTAGCTGGGACATAGATCTGTGATTTCTAACATTTAACAGAGCACTTAGCAGTAAACATTCATCAATATTTAGTTCTTAGTAACAATGCAAAAAAAACCTAATTACAGAGCATCGCAGTATTCAACCAGATCCACATCTAATAGCACTTAGCATAAAAGGAACACATTCAGTCTAGCAACTTCTGGCATGAAGCAAACTCACATAGGTCAGATCTAACATTCATTGTCCTTTATAATCACAAAGAAACATCATTTCTATCTAACATTCATCTATATCATAGTAAGTCACACATAAACACACCAACACATCGCACAAATCAGAGCAACAAAGCATTACGTGGTTCACCCCCCCCTTGGGGCTATGTCCACCAATGCTTCTTCTCTTCTATTATATTCTATTAATCAATTACATTCATAGAGCCTCAAAAACCATACTCCGCATTGGACAAGATATTTGCACACTTTGCTAGATCCTCCTTCCCCGAGTTAGGTTCAGCACAAAGCCTTCTCTCGATCTCTTACAGTCCCTTGCACTTAGCCTTACCAGTCTTACATAGTATGCACATAGCACTTACAATCCTTCGATCACATAGATCAATCACTACTACTTTCTACATCGCCTAGATTCTATATATATATTACAAAAGTGGGCCTAGGCATGGCTAAACCCATGGGCCGATCTTCCCATACCCGTTACATGATCCCAAAACCCAAAAATCCCTAAAAAGGGGCCAAGATCCTGTGATCTCCTCTTCATCTTGCGCTCCATCTTCGAAATCCTGTCGAAGTCCCAAAAATATGTCAATCATGACCAAGTATCCTCAAAACTTGGTCAAGGGCCAACAGCCCCCCAACACTCACCTGTGACTCATCCCAATTCACTCTGATCTGACTAGTTCTACTTCAAAAGTCTCGATCTTAGCTCAAACTGCTTCGACTTGTTTCCATGCTACAACTTCCTGTTCAGTAAACTCTTGGATGACTGTCTCGTTCATGGGTCCTTCTAGGCGTTGTTCAGCTGTAGTGACAACTTGCTCTAGTTCTGTTCCTCGGCCTTCGATCTCTGTGAACAGTTGGTAAGCCTCATCCTGTACAGGTTGGAGCCTCTGAGTTACTTCCATGAATCTACTCTGAATAGTATGGACCTATTGCTGGGCAGTGCGCTACTCCTGGGATCGCTTCATTATTTCTACAACTAACAGGGGATTCAACTTTGCTTGTATTGTCTCTGCTTGATACTTCGCTTCTTGAAGCTGTGACTCCATCGCCTTCAATTCTAGATTCTGAGTGAGTTTCTCATAATTATGGGAACTGTGATCACTGATTTTCTTACATTCCATGGCAAGAGCCTTTATTCTCTCGACTGCGCTCCAGGCAGTCACTTCTCTTTGATCTCTTACATCCTACGGAGCTCTAAATCTTCTATTCTTTGTTGTAGCTGTTGGATGGCTTCGACAAGCTACTCTACTTGATGCTCAACCCTGTCTTTTTCTTGTGGCTCGCATCTTGTCACAGATCGAAGTACTCCATTGACTACTTCTTTTACCTCAAGTTTCCCTACGAGAAATTGTTCCTTTTCTTGCTGCATTTTCTCTTTCTCCTCGTCAAACTTTGTCTCGAGAGAAATCTTCTCCTTCTCTGTAACTCGATGTTGTTATACAAGTACTCCTTGTACTTGCTTCAAATCCTGGGTTGCTTGTTCTATTTCTTCTTGTTCTCGTCGAAGGCGAGCTTCAGTTGCATCTGCTAGTCGACGGAGTTGGGCTGGCTCATCTCCCAACTCTTGTTCTCCCGATGGCAGGGGCGCAGTGGAGATTGCGCGACTAGACTAAAGAGTCTGTTGTACCCCTCAGAGTTTGAACTCAAGTCTATCATACATTTCTTCCTGCTTAGCTTCTTGTTTCTCCGTGATTTCCAGTGAAGCATCGTTTAGAGCTGCTATGATGAATTCAAAGTCATCAGGAGTAAGTGTAGTCTGCATCTTGGTCACGGTGGCTTTCGATTTCTTTTGAGAAGAGGTTTCAGGGGAGAAACCTTCCTCTTCTTCAAGGGGTCAACCTTGTCTCTGGGCGGTGTTACTTCACCTTTATTTTGTTCAGATTATTTGCCCGTCATCTCTTCTCCGTCGTCATCACCTCCTCGCTCAGGTGATACGGACGAAGTCTTCCCTGAGGTGTTGCTTAAATATTGGACCTCCTTAGTATTCTTTCTTCTGCTGGTTCCAAGTGTGTCCTTTACTTTGTGAGTGGTATCTAGATTGTCCAGTTTAGGACCAGACATCTCTGAAGGGTTAGCAGGGATAAGGAGATTTACGTACCAATCCTTAGTGATCTCCTCTAGGTCCTCTTCTGTAAGCTTGTAGTACGACTACAATTTCCCCTTATGTTCACCGGCTCGTGCTGTAATGTAAATGAAATGTCGATCTGCGCTAAACTTCATCAGGGGTCAAAATATTTGTAAGGTTTTTGGAGTCATGCAAGGCTCAACTTCGATGGCTCTCTTCAGTTGAAGGTATTACGTATGAAAAACAACATTCGACTGCCACTGTTTGTTCATATTGCTTGAGTACAAAAGTGTAGCGAACTTCATGACAAGCGACTGAAATGGCTCGATATCCAGGAAGGTCGCACCTTCTGGCATCTCCTAGGAAACAAAGGCGATGAGGATTAGCAGCCAGCTGAAGTGAAACTCGTAGCCATGATCCTGCACTTCGCGAAAGTCTAGTTCAAGCTGATTGACTAGGTACTTCACCCAGTTCATCTGTAAGCCTTCTACACACTTTCCCGTGAGGTCGACGACAAATCCCGTGACCTATGTGGGTCAGTTCTTGTGTACCAACTTTCCAGCTATTAATTGACATGCTAGGCGCACTACGACCATTCTATATGGAGGCTACCTTGTAGCATCGCGTCCCCTTATCGACATTGCCGTACGTGTCCTTAATATTCTGTGCTAGCGCACGATCTGTGGCCTTTCCTAGGTAGAAATCCTGTGGGTCAGGTCCTTGCATGCTCAACCCTGTGATCCTATGGATCAACGTCAGATCGACTATAATACGACGGTCTAGTCATAAATAGCCGCCATGGTAACACGACAGTAGCAACTTGACACAGGCGTTGACTTCATGATGCCTTCCAAAGTGGGGGATTTTCATGACATTTAGCAAGGTGGAATGCACGAGGTTCATTGTTCATGGCTAGGGGTTTATCTTTGAGTTATTTCCCTTTGTCCTGGTTAGGTATTTGTATGGGGTGAGCATGTTGTGGTTCTTGCGATCTCCTAGGTTGAAGTCATTGAACTTCAATGCTGCAATCTTGTCCTGTTGTACTCTTACTGCGCGTATCCCCTTCGGGAGGTACGCAGTATTGATGGTGTACTCGAAATCTCTTGGCACACTATCAAGACTTACCACGCTGGCTAGAGGTGGGATATATTCGGGTAATATAGATGGAATCAACTTTGCGTTGACTAGGTCGTCTCTGTGCTTGGTTCTCTTCTCTACTGTCGGTTGGGATGGCCCCGATCCACGAGCAGTTGACAGAGAGGCTTTCACTTCTCTCGTCGATGACGCTTGTATACCTACAGACATCAACATTACTTTTTCAGTCATGAGGTCGATGAGAACTTCCTCGACAATTTTCTCTGTAGCGCTGAACTCGTCCAACATACACGCCCGGGTTTGAAAATCTCAGGTTCGGAGAGTAATCTCTCAATCCAACAGGATAGATGGAAAAGGTGTGATGATTACTGTGTGAAAATCAACTAATCTGCGGGTTCAAATTCACGGTTAGAAAAAGTGTGCTCAGTGCATGGTGCGATGGGATAAATAGATACTTGGTAACAAATCTCTTGCAAGGGTAAGAAGCCTTCATTAACTTAGTTTTGTCTGTTACGATGTGGTCCCAACGGTTTGGTGGCGAGCTGTCTGACCATTAATGTGTTTCTTCCTGTTTGGGGTGTTAGTCTAACATATATATTGTTCCCAATGATTATATTTATTTGCCATGGCGAAGTGCCATGTGATGTTGTTATGATATTCTAGTGAAGCTCCAATTTTGTAAATTGTCCTGCTGCGAAGTTCCCTCGGGAACCTTTTGTAACTTTCCAATCTTATCTCTCTTCTTACTTAGTTTTCTAGCCTTCTTTCCGGTGAGCTTCATCTCGGGATTCCTTTTTCCATTTTGATTCTTATCTTCTTTTGGCATAATAACTTCATGCTGTTGAGATTCTTTCCTAGAAATCAGGGGTATTCATCTGTATCTGGAATAGGCACTGCAATCTTCTGGGAGTCCTCTGGTATTATTTCAACTTTGACATCCAATTCTCTGGTTTCAAATGGATTCGATCTGTTCTACTATTGTTTAATCAAGTGTGTGATCTTCCTAGTCATCAAATCTTTTAACTCTTGCTTCTTCTGCTCTAAGACTTCTTTTTATTTCCTTCTGGCCTGATCTTTTTCAATCCAAGGTTTTCCGAGCAACATAGTAAATGGAGTGTTTCCCTCAATAAATTTAACAACTTCAAATTCTTCCTCTGTCGAAGTTCCATTGGCACTCATAAATATCTGGGTAAGATTTCCACATAGGTTTATCAACTTTCCTCTTAATAGTCCTATTCCTCCCAATGAAGGAATCATAACAGGCTCCCCTAAAGTTTCCGAAGTTCTTTTTGTCATAATATTCACCTGTGTTTCTTCATCCAGAATATAGTGAATGTCGACGTCTCCTATTCTTTCTTCAATGCATTCTTTTTCTTTAAACACCTCTGATAAACTGACATGTCGGTGGTCATTTAGGGTTCCTTGCACCTGTAGTAATAATTTCTTTTATTCTTTCTGGGGTTTTGTCATAATCTCAATTTTTGGATCTGCCTTAGGGTTTTCTTGGTTCATATTCATTCTTTCAACCTTAGTAATCATTCTAGGGAAATCCAATACTTCATGGTCTAGAGCTTTGCAACATAGACAACTAGGTTTTCTACTAGGGCATTCCTTATCCATATGTCCCAGTCTTCTGCAACTGTAACAAAGGGTTAATCCTCTCTTTCTCCTAAATTATCCCCAACCTCTCCTTATACTGCGCACTAGGATCATGGTAGCTAACCTGCAATAAATTCTTTCTAGGGTCCTGCATCCATTTGTTAGTCCAAACATTCTTTCTATGCATAGGTATAACATATCTTTCACTATTCTTATCAGATCTAGTCCTATCAAATATTCTTTCTTCTACCAGTTCCCTAGTTTCTAGGCTAGGACAAATCTTATAAAACATGCCTAGATCCATACTTTAGAAACAAAAATTTCCACTAATCTTACTTCTACAAAGAACAAATCTTCCAGATATAAAACTTTTCACTATTCTTACCTTTATTAGGGCACAAAGCATTCAGATATTACCTCTTTTCTTCAGATTGGACTTATTTTCTTTAGCACATAGCTTCACAAACCAAGTAGAGTACTGCGTGCTAGAGTGACAGATCTACGCACATATATTTCAGAATTTCAGGTCGGATCTTTGCATAAAGCTTTTGTTTTCTCAATTCCCAACAATCACAGTTTCAGGTTAGATCTTTGCACAAAGATTCTTCTTTCTCAGTTCCCAGTAATCACAGTTTCAGGTCAGATCTTTGCACAAATATTTTTCTTTCTCATTTCCCAACAATGACAGTTTCAGGTCCCGACAATGGAACCTTTTGTTGGCACAGGGGAAAACCCAGGGTTCAATGCTACAACAACGCACCAGCAAAACCCTAACTACCGGCCCTTTCGAAAACACCTGCAAAGTAAATGAAGTCTCACTTGAGGTAGAGGCAGGGGTGGTTGCAGGACTTAGATGTCTGCAACCTTAGTTGGACACAGATCTGTGATTTCTAACATTTAACAGAGCACTTAGCAGTAAACATTCATCAATATTCAGTTCTTAGTAACAACACAGACAAACCGTAATTACAGAGCATCGCAGTATTCAACTAGATCCACATCTAATAAAAATTATCATAAAAGGAACACATTGAGTATAGAAACTTCTGGCATGAAGAAGACTCACATAGGTCATATCTAGCATTCATTCTGCTTTATAAGCACAAAGCAACATTAGTTCTATATAACATTCATCTATATGATAGTAAGTCACACATAAACAGAGCAACACATCACACAAAGCAGAGAAACACAACATATATGTGGTTCACCCCCCCCCTTGGGGCTACGTCCACCAACTCTTCATCTCTTCTATTATCTTCTATTAATTATTTACATGCAGAGAGCCTCAAAAACCTTGCTTTGCATAGGACAGGAGATCTGCACACTTTGCTAGATCCTCCTTCCCCGAGTTAGGTTCATCACAAAGCCTTCTCTTGATCTCTTACAATCCCTTGCACTTAGCCTTACCAGTCTTACATAGTATGCAGAGAGCACTTACAATCCTTCGATCACATAGATCGATCACTACTACTTTCTACATCGCCTAGTGTAACACCTTGTTTCCCCCAATTTGTAAAAACAACTGGACTGGCCAAGAACTGTGGCAAACTCAGAAATGTGAATATGTGATGTGAATGGATCTTGTGGAAAAGGTCGATGAATGTGAATAATATTATGCATTTATATTGCAGGACTACTGAGAGGGGATATGCTAAAAAAGAGACCACGATGGCTACAGAAAGGCAGTGGAAGGCACCTGGAAAGGTGGCATTAACTTCCACCAAAAAACAATACCGTATTTGGACTTCACTGGCCCAGAGAACCAAAAGCGGCTCACTGGCCCCGAATTAAATGTCTCACAGGATGGTAGGTAGATGGCTCCTCAGGAATAATGAGGGATGGGGAGGTGAACCTTCCATCCATAGAGCCGTCAGGCTTGACCAGCGTGAGGGAAATCGCACCATACGCAACCTCGCAAGAGGATAAGGCGTGGGGGAGAAGCGATTGGGGGCAGACACGAGGGGAGAAAGAGAACTATGGAAATATGCAGAGTGAGTGATAGCAGAGAGTAAGGAGAGTAACCTTTGCTCTTGGTCACTGGAAAACAGAGACGCAGTCTCACAACATTGTGGTCTCAGCTCGGGGGTGGCTAGTGGCAAATGCGCTAGGAGTCGCTGAGCCTACGGTTGGGTGGAAACAAGCACCCCTCTCAGCAGTTGCATAACCCATGGTGTTACCTTCTGATAAGTGTTTTGCCTTTGGCATCTTGAAATATATGTATGCTGACATTTATGATCATAAGCTGTGAAATTGTGAATGATTTCATTATAAGAATGTTTGTATGGTGTCTTGATCAGTACTGGTAGTTGTATGTTTATATGGAAAGACTATGTATGGCTTATGTTCTCATAAATCATTATTTATGTGCGTACTGATCTAATTCAGACTTCATGTCTGGTTCTCGGGAGAGCGATACCCTTATCTACCTTAGATAGTACCCTGGGTAAACCTCCCCATAGAGATACCCTTCTTGAAAATCCCATCAAGATCCTGGAAGGAGGATGTGAAGGAACAAGGCCTTAAGAAATATCTGATAAGTATTGAATTGATGGAAGAGATCCCATTGGGAGATCTGTGGTCACTCACGACCGTCAGATAAGAGGAAGAAGCTGGAAAGTTAAGTGCCTTAACCTTGATAGGTGGTGATCGACGGACGAGATTCCGTCGAGAAATCTGTGGTCATTCATGACCGTTAGATTTGGTAGGAGAAAGTAGGATGTTAAGTGTCTTACCCCTGTGATTTTCTATGTCTTCATGGGTAGCGAAGAGGTCGGAACCGTAGATCCCCAAGGTCCATGAGAGCATCCAGACCGTTGATCTTTCCACGTCCAGGGAGTCGTGGGAAAGCACACAAGTTAGGAACCTGTCTGAGCTATCATATCTCTACTGGAAGACCCAACAACCATTGGATCTGTCAGGAGATACCCGAGGGTTAAACCCCCAGTGAATAGGGGCGAAAGACCCAAAATAGATCTGGACCGTCTGAGTAAAGGAGGCCACGTGTCGTGAGATTTCCCATTTCGGGAAATCGAGAATCGCGAACTTGGGAGTTCTGGTGATGAGATATCGGGGCTTTCCATGGTGGAAACCTCGAGATAGATCTGGACCGTCTGATTTAAGGAGGCCACATGTCGTGAGATTTCCCATTTCGAGAAATCGGGAATCGTGAACTTGGGAGTTCTGGTGATGAGAGATCGGGACTTTCCATGGTGGAAACCCCGATATAGATCTGGACCGTCCGATTTAAGGAGGCCATGTGTCATGAGATTTCCCATTTTGGGAAATCAGGAATCGCGAACTCAGGAGTTCTGGTGATGAGAGATCGGGACTTTCCATGGTGGAAACCTCAAGATAGATTTGGACCATCCGATTTAAGGAGGCCACGTGTCGTGATATTTCCCATTTCGGGAAATCGGGAATCGTGAACTCAGGAGTTCTGGTGATGAGAGATCGAGACTTTCCATGGTGGAAACCTCAAGACATATCTGGATCATCCAATTTAAGGAGGCCACGTGTCGTGATATTTCCAATTTCAGGAAATCGGGAATCACAAACTCGGGAGTTCTGGTGACAAGAGATCAGGACTTTCCATGGTGGAAACCCTGAGATAGATCTGGACCGTTTGATTTAAGGAGGCTACTTGTCGAGAGATTAACCACATCAGGAAACTGGGGATCGAGGATTCGGGAGTCCCGTGGTCGAGAGTTCAGACTCTTTTGATGATAAGTCCCGATGAACAGATGAGATTCTTTCGGAGGATGTCAGGGTCTATACCGATAGTCAGATGTGAGGAAGAGATGTCGACTTTAAGTTGGGGCGTGGATGCGCCTTAGGGTAAGTGGCCAACAGATCTGGACGGCCAGAGTCCACCCACCCATATCTACGGTTGAGGATTCATTCCAGAGCTCCCTTGCTATTATTCCTTTAGCGGTGAGGGGGGGGTCCGAAATCGAATGCACAACTCTTGAACAATCAGGNGGGGGGGGGGTCCGGAATGGTGTGGCGTGTGAAGTGGGACCCGTCTCCTGTCACGTTTCCCACCATGTCGTGTTTCCCTCTTGCCACCTATACTCCACTCAACTGTGCGACAGGGCCCATTCCTATTTTCCATTCGCTAACCCTGATGGGATTCGTCCCTATTGGCTAGTCGCTAGCCCTGTCGGGGTTCGACGATTGCAGAGTCGAACGATTCGACATTTCTGTAGCGCCGAGTCGCGAATTACTGAGAGGTTCCATGGTTATTCGACATGTTATCATGACCCATGATCACATGGGAGTAGACAGAGAAAGATCTAGCTTACGCTAGGCCTCCGTAGATATTTTGGGGGCTCTGATTTTGCAGAAAGTAACGAAAAATTTGATTATGGTAGTTGGTGCGTTACACCTAGCTTCTATATATATATTACAAACATTGGCCTAGGCATGGGTAAACCCATGGGTCGATCTTCCCATACCCGTTACATGATCCCAAAACCCAAAAATCCCTAAAAAGGGGTTGAGATCCCGAGATCTCCTCTTCGTCTTGCGCTCCATCTTCGACAGCCTGTCGAAGTCCCAAAAATAGGTCAATCATGACCAAGTATCCTCAAAACTTAGTCAAGGGCCAACAATTGGTATAATTCTCAACTAACCCTTCTGGTGGACACAAATGTCCCATGCCCATCACTCAAAACACATCCATGGAGAATAAATTCATCAACATGGAGAAATAAGCTTCAGGGATCTTAGATAAAGTCTCTCAACTAGATGACATGAAAGCATTCATTGACAACATAAATGTATACCTTGCAAGTGTGAATGTTGAGATTGATGACACCAATAACCATTTACAATGTCTGTTTTTCATCCTCGAGCCAAGTAGGTAGTTGTTGGATTTTCCCATACAATGGGAAGGGATTCAGTCCTCTACCAGATTTTGCATTACTCAAGGCCACACTTTCATGATAATTAACATCATAAGTGGGACGAAGTTTCTAGAGTCAACTTGAACAAATTTGATGGTTATGAGCCCACATGTTGGCTTACCTAGATGGTTCATTACTCCCTCAAGGTATTACCAATAAACTAATGAAACTTATAGTGGTATTATTATACATGGATTAAAAATGATGAAAATGGTGGAAATGGCATAAGTGATCATATGGGGGGAAAATCACCAAGGGTCAATTTGTGGAAACCATCTATGTTCTTGTTGAAAGAGACATTCATTATTTGGGATTGTTGACAAGGTTGTGCCAAGAAATAACAATATAATGTAGTTTCCTCTCCCATCAATACCAACAATCAAACAAGTAGCCATGAATAACGATTACAAATTCTATCTCTGAAAGGAAGTTTCCACATAATAATGACAAAGAGAACCTCCCCGAAATGCCCATAATGAAAACAAATGCATTCACAACACATATTAAAAGAACGAGGTGAATTAAAATAGTATGGATTGTTAGAGTTTCATGACAACCAAATTCCCATGAGAAGAATAAGAAATAAGCACACATAATATGCATAATTATGGATACCAACATACAATCCATCAAACAGATCTGACTAGGTAAAAACAAATCACCAATTTTATTTATTTCTTTTAATATAAAATTTTTCTTAATTACTTATAGACAAGTATGAAGCACTTCATCATTTTTACAAAACCAAATATTTGAGAATGAATCATCATATGTACATCCATATGTAATAACCTTTTCCATAGAAGTAGAGAACTAATCTATCTATGATGAACATATTATGAAAATGAAGAAGGAATCTAATGTATTCATAAAAAGTGATATTACTTGATCATGTCTTACATTGGTTCATATGTCTTGTAGCTATCATAAAATTAATGAAGTTAACTTTGCCAATATTGTTGTAGAAAAATAGAAACTAGGTCCATATATTGATTCATAATAAGGAGCTTAGAATTATCTAAAATGTATAATTAGGAAAATTCATTTATTAGGCGAAGTTACTAAATTCCCCTCTTCCTATTTATAGGGCCCATTTTAGACAAATCAAGTTCTAGAATGAGAATGCAATAAGGGTCATATGTATATAAATGACATACACATTATATACTACAACAAAGGTTACTAATTAAACCAACATGGATGTTTATATTTTTCTATACAATTTGGTTGTAGCTACACATAACTCAACCATATTTTTCCTACTCAAAAGAATCAAAAGACAATTCCATAGATATGATGCAATAGTACAATCACTTATACATTGTAGCACCCTGAGTTTTGAGCCCAGTATTAAATAATGTATTTTGTCAATCCTTGAAAGGCCAGAGTGTCCAAACAATTGAAAGATGGTAGTGTGCATAGGAAATGCAATGTTTGATCATTATTAATAATAAATACATCACTGGATGCTACATAGACAAAGACACGAGTTATAGGGGGCTATGATTCCACAAGAAAGGGGGCTTGAGGGGATAATTATTTATTTATATTTTATTTTCCCATTATTGTTTTAATGGAGAATAACAATTACATGAGCTTCTTGGGGGGAAGTCCAAGGGGTTCCTTAACTCCAATAATCACATAAACCCATATTTTTTCTATGGTGTTGCTTCTTATTCACTCTTTCATCCACTTGTCATTCCTCATTCGTGTTTTGGCTTGGGAAGGGAAAACATAATTTTTGAAGAGGAGCCATGGTTTTGTTGGATGTAAATACTGCTAGTCTATTCCAACCATGAATTAAGGCCTACATGGTTGATTTTCTTTGGCTTGTGTTCAGCTTTGATCACAACTGTGAATCCTGAGAGTCCCAGCATGGAGATTCTAGACCAGCTGCACTGGATCCCAAGAAGGAGATGGACAGTCTGAGGGACTGCATGGTAGAGAAGGGAGTCCATTCTCTTGGGTTGTGCAGGCTAGGTAGAAGAGAGTTGGTGTAATTGGATTTTTGTGGGTGTTGAGAATCCTGTGAGAGCTTGAGTGATGACTAGTTTGGGAAGCCCATTGACACTCTTGAACCATCCTTGTGGATTCATAACCCTAGATCGGGGGTGACATTGTTGTTGAGACTTGGAACAAAAATATCTACGGTTGGGTGGAATGTTCTTGTTCTTCAACCAGTTGGTGATTCGTTTCATTAAATATAAGTGCTATCGGTTATGGTTTTATTTACTTGTGTATTTATTCTGCTATGTATTTATTTATCTATGAATTTTGTATTCATAGTATGCATGCTTGTTGGTTATTGTTGTGCATGACATATGTCTACTTTATTTATGTTGTAGCATGAATCTTGATCTATGCATGTGAATACATCATGCATTCTTTATTAATTAGAAGTTAGATCATAAGTCAATTTTAGTCCAGAGCGGGCTTGAAGCGGCATGGCCCAACCTATGGGTGGTTGGGTACATTATAGATTGGTATCAGAGCTTCAGGTTGAAACACCAGCCCAGTATGGGCCGGAACTATTGGAAAATGTATTGTGGTTAAGAATGATTATGTCCTTGCGATCTTAAAGCTCAAGAGAGATGGCGTTGCAGGATAGCGCAGAATCCAGAGTGTCATGCAGATGAAGATCCTTGTAAAGGATTGTAGAATCTTAACCATCCCCATTTGAATTCAGGAGTGATAACAACCATGCGATCAAGGATTTTTGGATCATTATATCGGAAGGTAGGTGAATGAGGGTTGTCTGATAAAGGAAAAACTATAGGCTGGGAAATATTAAGTCACAACCATCGGATCAATCTTGTCGATCGCCAGCCATTGATCAAAGCCAAGCGAGAGATGACAGACTCTGGAACTTCTCCTCTTCAACAATTATGGTAGGTAGGCAAACCCTAAAATGCCAAAGGTCGAAGTCGTGGGGTCCTGTCGGTCATCGGATATGATAAGAGGATCAGGGGAAATCTCCGTCGTTGACCACTTTGGAAAGTTTAAATTCAGGAGAATTAAACATTTTAGGACTGCTATAAACTGTTGATGGGTCTTAAATCCCTTAAATTCAACAACATGAACTAAACCCACCACCGAGGCCCAATAAGACTCTATACCATTTAATAGTGGAATGGTTCTCCAGATCTTGTGATCCAACCAATTAATCGATGGGATTTACATTTTCTTTAGAAGGCGTCTCCTTCAGTTTGGAATTTCTCTTTTTGTGTTTTTCTCTTAGGTGGGACTGATATAATATGGAAGCCGGTATAAACCAACTTGGCAACAAAAAATGGAAAAGGTTCTAAATATTGGAGAAGAGGCTAAGATTGGGATAACCCATTGCTCAAGCATGCAGATAACGATCATCTACCACATGCCTAGTACTAATACGTTAACCATGTGAGTAATCCGATTTATGGCCGAGATGCTAATTAGCAGAAGAAAACACGCATGTGATAAAATAATGACAAGTAAAATAATTCACTTAACTCTAATCATCCATCACATAATAACACAACGATTCATCTTCATCATTAAAGAAAATAACTGTAAAACATTTGCATCAGATAACTTATCAATAGATTTAATAGCTCTTACTTGTTACAACATACATTCATGAGACAAGATAGGAAATAGTTCTTCTCCACATCCAATCATACACGCATTTGATGAAAACACAACTTTGCCTTTGGTCCAGAAGGACTTCTCAATTAAAGGCAACTCCAAAATAATTCTTAACAAAACCATAAATGAGAGTTTCTTTCAACAACCATTGACCCTTAACTAATTGGTTGATGCTCTTATTTATAACATTAAATTAACTAAAGATAACAGCTAAAGTGAAGATGAGTAAAATTTTTTTTTCCACGTGGCATTATCTCCTAACAATTTTCTAACAATCATCTTAAAATATCACTTAAAAGTGTGACTCTTCTCATACTTTGACCAACTGATGAACAACTCCTCGTAGGTGTTGGCGTATGGGAATCTATGCTGTTCCATCAGAGCTACACAAATCTCTCTTATCTCTATCGCATGTGCCCGATACTTCACCATATTGGTACTTAAATGTTGTAGCATGTCCCGAGATTTGATCGGGTGTTCCATAAACCGTCACACCTGACCCAACTCTCTTGTACTTGTCACCTTTAATATTTCCTAAGACTATGATGGATCTTGCTCGGTGTGCGATTTGACTATGTTTCACAAGTCATCGAAGTAATCAAGTGTGCCGAACTCGGGGAGTCCGATATCCTTCATCTCCTTGTTGATTTTTATGACCCACTTTCTCTCGGATTTCTTGGTGAGGTTACTGAGCCATTTTTGCTTAGCACTCGGAGGCATCTTTCCTGCAATCAAAATTAAAATCGTTTAGAGATTGCGTATAGAACAAAAATTTTCTAAATATATCTAAAAAGTGTAAGCGCGAAGAATCTAGACTGGTGCATACCTATAAAGCTTTCTAAACCTGGGTGTTTGATACTTATGTGATCTCTGCAATCCTTCGAATTGATGGCACCTCTTCCATTAGCACCTTCATATTTTCTCTAGTTAGGGTGGGTTACATCCCCGTGCCACATAATGATAGATCTGGTACAGAAAAAATATGAGATTTGAAGTCACGCCAGTGGTTGGTTGCCCCTTGGAGTCGGGAAAGGATGTTAGATCCAAACATGTGCCGATCGTATGAGTATGTTCCAAAAGAATCATATCCTATCATGAGGGAAGTCGTTAGGCATCTTAGGTCGAGGCAAGTTGTGAAAACAAAAGTCGCATCAGCAAGTGCATCAACCATCATTAGCTCATCATGAAGGCTAGAGAATTTAAAAAATAGATATGATCATACCACACACCCTCTGCAATTCCTATCGGCTACATCTCACACTCCTTAGAACATACTCGTCGAATGGATGTTGCACACACAAAAAAATTGGTTTTCTTCAAAACATCCTGTCGCCAGGAATCCAGTGTTCCTTGGCATGTTTCCACTCAATGCCCGCTTTGTTATAAACTATGGATGTTCTTCATGTGTTCTACTCACCAGACGAGCTTATGCATTGTTGGTAATTCTCCTTGCGAGCCCAGTCTGATCAAATTTTTCTCTTTGGGCCCTCGTCAAGTTCCCTACGCATAAGATAGATACATTGTCGCACCATAGGAACTCCTCAAAACACAAGACAGAGCATGCGAAGCAGTCGAAGCACCAAGCTTGAGCCCCAAAACATCTGGGATTTATTCTTACCTGCAACGAGCATTCCCAAGGCTTCAAAAGGAGGTTCCTACTTGCATGCGAAAACAATGGTATCGCCCCATGTGAAGGTAGAAGTGGAATAAGTTACGCTGGAAGAACAAACGTTGGAAGCCACGCCTCCCCAACAACAGATACACTGGAGAAGAGGAAGTCTAAGGAAGAATAAGGAAGCTTGGGAAAACCAAATCCCGATCGAGTCATGTGCAAGATCGACCGCCGAGGCATTACACATGCATGCTATCCAGCTAGATCCTGTCGAAACCACAAGTCGGGGGAGCAGGAGCAGAACGAGGAGGAAAAATGCCTTGGGTTCTAACGTTCGAGAGTTGATTTAGCAGCTGGAGCAGGCACAACTCACCATTGTTGAACTCTACCAGGAAAATAGAGAATTAAAACAACAATTGGCGGAAAATACCCTTGAGGTGTCAGCATCACAAGGTCGTGAAAGGAACGTAACATAGCTAAAGAGACAACTTCGAGAAGCATAAGATACAATTGTGCAACTGTGCGAAACACAAAGGGTGTCGAAAGAAAAATAAATGAAAACATCTCAGGGAGCGTGAAGCATCCGGGGAGAAATTCCATGCGGACCTTGTCAGCGTGCAAAAGAGGCATGATTGATGAACTCTATTTTGTATTCTTAGACGTGGCAAAAAATCTTAATAGTTTTCCTTTTTGAAAATTTTCATGTTCTTAATGTAAACTAGGTTGGTTGGCAAAAAGGTGTAGATAGTGTCTCTTGTATGTAATATGAGCTTGATGGGGATATAATATAAAGTCTTGAACTTTGATGAAAGGACTTTGGTTGTAGTGGTTGGATGCATCGTTTCTTCTCTTTGCGTGTGTATCTACTGTGTTCTTTGTCCAAATCGTCTTGTAAGTTAGCCCCGAATTTATACTTAGTGGTGCTCCGAGTTACTTTGTATTTTCATTGATATCCTTCTAGGAAACCTTCGACGCTGAATGATTTCATCGTACGATGATGACATGGAAAAAATGAGTCGAGGTGCCACATGGGATTCGGGAACCGATAACGACTCAGCTGAAAACTAGATCGTATTTTTAACCACTCTGGCAACGACATATGGAAGATGATGACATGTGGTTTGATCGTGTATCTCAATCAGAGTCGGGGTTTCAACAAGATGCGTGTGTTAAAATAAACCTGGGACCGCCGATGCTGAAAGGTATCGGGGGTCAGCGACTAGGGATAAACTTATCACGTTCTCTATGGAGTAGCTTTCTAAAACTCGTCGATGCCGAATGGTATCGGGGATCGACTATCGACGAAGCCTTTATTTCTTCATTAATGCTTACTTTTTTAGCCTTATACTGATGCCGAAGGGATCGATCATTGGCGTTATCCTTGTGTGATGCCTGTTGCGAAAGAAAAATCCATTCTGCCGACGCTGACAAAGATCAGTGCTCGACAACCTCGGTTCTCTCGAGTGATTCTCTTTCATGTTTAATTCTTACTGATGCCGAATTCTTGAGCGCGTTGGGGAAATATTTTGGCTGTCGATTCTTTATTTAAATGTTAGTCTTTTAAGTTACAATTTTTGACATGTTCAAGCAAACTATGAGAGACTTAAATGAGAATAAAAAATGATAAGCAAAGGCAACATTTTTCATAATGAATTCAAATTAGACAGCGTAAAAGATCAAGTGGTACCAAAAAAGTAAAATTTGACATAAACCTTTTAGGGTGTGTTGAGTGCTCAACAAATGGTGACTTACTGGGAAAAAGAAGAATCTCTATTCCTCCTTTAGGCTCGACTGATGCGAGAGCAGGTGGAGAACTTAACTGGTTTTAAATCAGAGCCTTTTTTACCTTTTCTTTTGAAATTATCTGGTTGATGCTTCCGGGTCTGCCTATGGAGATTTTAACCTTTATTCCTCCTTCATTTCCTTTAACCCTGACTCATGCCCTCTTTGAAAAAAATCTAGTAAAGCATTCACTGGCATGGAGCCTTTAGTTACCTTTACTCACTTTCTACGGTGTTGGTCTGCCGCCAACGAGTGTCCATAGCCTCGACGAAGTCACCCCGAAATTACAGACCTTGCTCCACTTCCAGCGAGCATCCATATCCCCAATGGAGTTATTTGTATATCCTCTCCTACTGGTCACTCATTTGATAAAGTCAATTTTATTTCGGCAGAATGCCCTGAGTGAGTGGGAGAGGATGACATCTGTTTATTTTGCAAAATGAGATGGTTAAGGTGAATCCTTAGCTAGATTTGTCTTCAGGATTCATGCAGTCCTTTTCAAATTTCCTTCTTTCCCTTAAGGTTTTACCAGACCACCAAGAAGACATGTATGCATTTCTCCAAAGTTGTTCATTTGCGCAGGTTAGATAAAGGACCCATCGAAAAACAACAACAGGTTCTTCAACGTTTCTTACGTTTGTATGTGAATGACGAGTGAGGAAGAGAGTCCTCTATGTCGCATGACTTGAGGCCAAGAATTTTCTTGCTAAACACAATCTTCAAAAGTGAAAAAGACCAAATAGAAAAAGAAAACAACAAAAATGCATTTCACAATCGACCTAGCTAAAACCAAAATCATGAAAACACGCATACAAAACATGCAATTTTCTTTTTCTGTTTTTTAATGGAAATATTGTTTTAGGGCTTGGCCATTTACTGGGAGGGAATCAAGTTCCCCCCTCAGATTCTGTAACCAGTAAGTGCCTACCCCAATCTTCTCATCCACCTGGAAAGGTATGAGCCATAGATTATGAAACTTGGAATGTTTGCCTTTAGGCTCGTTTTCTTTGTCCCATTTCAAGACTAAGTCTCCTAATTAAAATTTCTTCTCTTTAGACTTATGCTTGTCAAACCATCTTTTAACGATCTGCTGGTGGGCTATAAATTTTGATTTATCTTTTTTCCTTTCTTCTTCCAACATGAGCAGAGTGTCAATTCTTTGTTGTATGACTGATGAAGGCTATCCTCTGGAATCTTGGGCAAGTTGAAGAGATGGAAGATAAAGCCCATTCAGGAGACTAGCTTCCCGCCCGTATACTAGGAAGTATGGGGAATTTCCTATAGCTTCCTTGGGTGTGAATCTGTCTTCCCATAAAGCGTTGTGGAGTAAATTATGCCAATTCCTTTGGTTATCTGCAACCATTTTCTTCAATATCCTTACTAGGTTCTTATTAGTTGATTCTTCCATTCCATTTCCATGTGGATAATAATTTGTAGAGTATCTAATTATGATTCCTTTGTCTATAGAAAACTCCGTCAATAGGGTGGAGGAAAAGTAAGATGCATTATCAAAAACCAAGATGGAAGGGACACCAAACTCGGTGATTAGCTGTTGTTCTGTGAATTGGATTACCACCTTCTCGTTTACAAGAGTCAGAGGGATGGACTCTACCCATTTCATGAAATAGTCAGTGGTAGTGAGTATGTACTTGTGTTGTTTTGAAGAGCTTGGTGTAATTTCTCCTATGATTTCTAACCCCCATCGCTCAAAAGGCCTAGAAACGATCACCGGTTGGAGTGGGACTGCTGCTCTCTTCTCTCTCCCATCACTTAGTTGACAATTTTTGCAGTTTCCAGCATATGAGTGAGCATCCTTGAACAAAGTAGGCCAATAAAAACCATCTCTCAGTGTCTTATGAGCAGTGATGTTTCCTGCAAAATGTCCACTGGTAGGGCCATCATGGAGCTCATTAAGAAATTTGTCTGCATCTTCGCGTTTGAGACATATTAAAAGTACCCCATAATAATTAATTCGAAAGAGTACCAAATTTATGAGGCGATATTATGCAGATTTCAACATGAGAGATCTCCTTTCCCCGGGGTTGAGGTTTTCTGGGCAAGTCCCATGGTGCAGGAGATAAGTCAAATTCCCATACCAAGACTCTTTCCCCGGGGAAATGTATGAAGCTTCACCATACCATAATTTCATTTCATTCTCCCATCCGAAGTCTTCATTTACTTGGTCATGGGCATCAACTTCTAGTTTGCATAATACTTGTCCTTTAACTAGTTTAGCAGGTTTTATTTCTAGATTAAATTCTTGGACTACTTCCATCTAGTTCCCTCTTCTTTCCCCCATATCCTATTGAGTGAATAGGGATCGGATTGCGGGGTGAGGCACAATAAATTTGGTATGGTTTTTGAGGATGCAAGATCTGAAATGTTTTATTGATTTATAAACTGCATCAACCTATTTATCTATAGCATGATAATTTAGTTCGGCTCCTTGGAGGTTAGTGATCATGAACAACAATGGAGCCTCATTGTTGTCATTATCCTTCCGAGTCAGAACCACAGTTAATGATTGATCGGAGGTGAACGTATAGATGAATAAATCTCTATTAAAATCAAGACTTAGTAACATGGGGGCTTGAGATATAGAAGTTTTAATATTGCTAAAGGCATCCTTTCGCTCAGCGTCCCACTTAAATTCAACATATTTGCGAATCATTTTTTGTAATGGTCTGACAGTCTCGATGAAAGTGGGTGTGAAATTCCTTACAAAATTGATTTTCCTGAGGAAGGATTGCATTGTCTTTTTGTTGTGAGGTAACGAGAGCTGAGTTATAGCTTTGACTCACTCAGGGTCTATGCAAATGTCTGCTTGGGATATTATATGACCTAATAGCTTTCCTTCTTCGACACCAAAGATATTTTTCTTAGGGTTTAAAGATAAACCTTATTTTCTACACCTTTCAAAAATCTGGGTCAAGTGTTGGATGTGCTCCCCTCTATTCTTTCAATATACAATCACGTTGTCTAGATACACTACCACACACTTGTTGATCAACTGTCGAAACACTACGTCCATTTCCCTTTGGAACTTTTCCCCTGTGTTGATTAACCCAAAGGGCATGTGTTTGTAAGAAAAATTTCCCCACTTGGTTCGAAAGGTAGTTTTCAAATGGTCTTCCTCTGAAATCAGAACTTGGTTGTAACCCAAGAAATTGTCTAGCAGAGAGAAAATATCAGAGATGGACACGGTCTTCAAGAGTTGCGCCATCTGTGGAATTGGGTAGTTGTCCTTTTCTGAAGCTCTGTTAAGGTTTCTAAAATCTATGCATAAGTGGATTTCTCTCGACTTTTTCCTCACAGGAACCAAATTTTCTACCCATGTGGGATGTCTAACCTGGAAGATAATTTTGGCATCTAAATGTTTCTTCAACTCCTGACACTGAGGATTATTTTAGGGGCGAAATTTCGCTCATGGGCGAAATTAAGGGGCTCCCAATTTTTATTGAGCGATTTTTTTGTATCGTAGTGGTTTTTTAAAACTTTAATTCTTCGCCCCTAATTTATTTTAAAAGAAAAATCGTTTAGAGGGTTAGTCCAGGTTTCTATGAGGGAGAGAGAAAAATATATGTATTTAGCCCGTCAAATTTGGAGTTGCAATCTTGCATTCGCCGAATTTCCAGAAATATGAGAATTTCTGGTAACAATTTCGCCCTCCCATTTGGTTTTAGTCAGGGTTTATGATTTAATTCGCTCCAATTTTGTGGTATGAGAAAATTTAATCTTCTGTTTTCTCGATTTCCAAAGAACAAGGGGAATTTTGGGAGAAATTTGGCCCTCCCATTTGGTATAAATCACATACGATTTCTTGATGGAGGGCATTCAGATGAGGGTATTGGCAAGGTAGAGAAAAAACACGAGTCTTGAATCTTTGATAGTGTCTGGATATCCTTCTTTGTTCAATTCGGTAAGAAATTCGGCCAAATTTGTAACTTTAATTGTTTATGTGATTGTTGTTGGAGACCGTCCTTGCTTTCTAGAATATTTCAGTCTTCAGATTACTGAGTTTTCTTTGCCAGAAAAAGAAAATGAATGCTTGGAACAATTTTACAATCTCCTGCATAGCTATAGGGTGGGGTTTTCTCTCTTGTATGTTGTAATATGTTAAAAAAATGGCTTATGAAACAAAATTGTTGGGGCTCTCCTCTTTTCTCCATTTGTTAGTATCTTGACCCATGAGAGGATCTCGATACTCCTTGATTTTGGACCTATTATATGGTATACCAAACAAACCTTAGGTGGATCCCCCAATACCTTAATAAGGATTTGTCGGTAAGAGGATTAGAAAGATCTCATTCATATCCTATTGTTACACCTATTAGTTCTATACAAATCCTAGATCGAGTAGCAGAGGTGGCCAATGGCTTGTCATGCCTTGGATTTTGTTGTTTTATCATGGTATAGTTATAACTTATGTGGGGTTTTCTATTTGAAGATTTATGTTCTTTAATGAGAGTTTTCTCCTTCGATTAGATGTTGGTT
>ML823635.1:63965-97726 GCA_009831015.1 Picea engelmannii
AACCCACTTAAGAAATTTGATGTTTGTTGTAATAAGGTTTATTGGTGATGATATATGTTATACACAAAAATAGTAATTGTTCATGAAAATTTGTGAGCATTCCACTCACTATATTTTTCATGCAATATGGCCAAGCAATACTATCTATCACATGGATTTGATAACAAGTTTAGAGTGCATTCAAAGCAAAGGAAAGTACTAATAATGCAGGTTTGAGATGAGGGGGGAAGTATGAGCTTATTGAGGGCAAATGAAGACAATATTAAACACCCAACTATGCTATAGACCCAATGCAATCCATACAAACATAGTACACTAAGAAAACAAGATTGTCTTCATAAAATTGAGCCTACCTATTTTGCATTGGATTGTGGCTCCATCGTATTTGAATTTGATGAACCAATTGATTTTCCATCACTTGCTTTGAATCCTTTTATTGGCACTGATGTTTGACCACAAGAGGCTAATTTATTTTCTTGAAATTGGCCCAACAAAATCACCCTAGATCAAAGCACATGAAGGATGCTTTGAAATGGAAAAAATGAGGATGATGCTAGGGAAAACTTGAATGAAATATCTTCATGTGAAATATCGACCATTGGATCAGAAAGGAGGGATAATATTATATCTTAGTTTCCCAAGAAAAACATAGCCAACCAGTATCTTAGGAAAGATGGTACACACCATTCACTTAATTTTTAGGCATTTGCAATAGTTTAACTTATTGCATGGGTTATAATAGCTTGTGTGTGTTCCAAGATAGCCCTCCTATGCCTTATGATCATGTACCAATTGCCTTGAATTTTCACTCATTCAACCACATACAATGACAAAGCTAATGCTTAGCCTAAGGTTAAGACCAATCTTGGTTTCCCTTAATTTGAATCTCCAGATTCAGACTCTGTTTCTATATCATTATGTATGTCAATAGCCATGAAATCCCCTTGTTTGACATCATGGAGAGTGGATAGCCAAGATACTCTTTGTAATATAGAAACATGTAGCCCACTTAAAATTTGTGTTGTTTTTTGTAATAAGGTTTATTGGTGATGATATATGTTATACACACAAATAACAACTATTCGTGCAAATTTGTGAGCATTCCACTCACTATATTTTTCATGCAATATGGCCAAGAAAGACTAGTTCTTGCATGGATTCACTAACAAGTTTAGAGTGCATTCAAAGAAAATTAAAGTACTAATAATGGAGGTTTGTGATGCGAGGGAAAGGATGAGCTTATTGAGGGTAAATGAAGACAAGATTAAACACCCAACTATGCTACAATCCACACAAACATAGTAAAATAAGAAAACAAGCTTATCTTCAGAAAATCGAACCTACTTGTTTTGCATTGGATTGTGGCTCCATTGAATTTGAATTTGATGAAATAATTGATTTTACATCACTTTATTTGAATCCATTTCTTGGCACCAATGTTTTACCCCAAGAGGATAATTTATTTTCTTTAAATTGGCCCAACAAAATCACCCTAGATCAAAGCACATGAAGGTTGATTTGAAATGGAAAAAATGAGGACGATGCTAGGGAAAACTTGAATGAAACATATTCATGTGAAATATTGACCATTGGATCACAAAGGAGGAATAATATTATATCTTAGTTTCCCAAGAAAAACATAGCTAACCAATATCTTAGGAAAGATGGTACACACCATTCACTTAATTTTTAGGCATTTGCAATAGTTTAACTTATTTCATGGGTTATAATAGCTTGTAAGTGTTCCAAGATAATCCTCCTATGCCTTATGATCATGTACCAATTTCCTTGAATTATCACCCATTCAACCACATAAATGACAAATCCAATGCTTATCCTAAGGTTAAGAGTCAAGACCAATCTTGGTTTCCCTTAATTGTAACTGGTACATACACATGGATCACTAACTTTATCTTGTTTGTAGGTGGGTACCATAAAGCTGGCTAGAACAAGTCACAATAATGACAATATTGTTAACCAAACTAGCTAAAGAAAACCAACATTCATTCACTAGGTTGCAACCTGTAGGGAAAAAAATACACAAGCATCCACATCCACAAGCATCCACATTTACAAGCATATTGCACAAGGAATAATGTTTGTCTAGCAGAGGAATAATCCTTGAAAAGTGATTCCTATATATAATTGATGATGGCACTCCACGATGATATCCAAAAAGGTGAATCTAGAGTCTGAATTTTATGTAATAGTTATTTCAAAGAGCCACTAGGGGCACATTGTGAGAGGATGTTGGACTAAGTTCGTACCCCATATAGTTGTTATTTGATGGTCAATTCTTTCTATCAGTAGTTGTGTAACAAATAAAAACTATATTACCTTTCAAAAATAAACAAGCACCCACATACACAATAATTATTCCTTTGTCACGATCGGTATACCATCCCTTGAGTTTACTATGCTTGCCTACTACCTAGACTACTCATCAGTGTTTCAATGATAAATTGTTCATTTGATGTAAGATTAGATTCATTCCAAAGGAATATTAAAGTGGATTCATGGATATATATCCACTATAAACAGGTTTTGAAATGAATTTGAAATAATATGTCAAACATGCTAAGAAACAGGCTGCAGGGTATTGTTGTTTTCAATTTCCAGCCTAGACCAACAATCATGGTTTTTATCATAATTTTTTTGTCTGATAACGTATTGAATTGTTTCCAATTGGGGATGAAATTAGATTCATGTAGGTATATCTAGTAGAAACAGGTTTTAGAAATGTGAAGAATTGATAGGTCAAGTATACCAATGAACAACCTAGGAAACAAATTTTTAAGGGTGTATATTTACGATAGGTAGTTAGTATTTAGGGAATAACTTTTTCGTATGATATCGAAATGAAATGATTCAAGTTGGGTTGTAAAATAGATTCATAGGAGAATATTCCCTAGATCTGGGTTTGAAATATCTATCCATTTAGTCTTCCAAAAGTGGATTTTCCCAACTCTGTCCCGGGCAAGGTCATTGCCACAAGAATTTGATAATCAAGTTATTTCTTTGAAATATTGACCTAGATATGTGAGATGATTTATAGTCATATAGTTTTTAATGTAATCAATCCCCATACCAAAAATCACAAATACTCAATTTCAGGTTCTGTGGTATGCCCTACACAAAATTGTGTGCATGCTTAAAGTTAAGAGAGTTGTGGTTCAAAGACATGGGAGGTATTCCAGATTTCGTGAGGTGAATATTGTATCACATACCTCCTTGAAAAATGATTGCTACTCTCCTTGATGGGGATTTATGAGACATTAATTGAAACTTAGGAAAACAAATTTCCTTCATCTTCTTTTCTTCACTAGTGCTGGTGATCAAGGCTACCATGGTTGTTTTGAGAAACAAGACAGACTTGTGTCCCCTCATTAGATTCCCGATATCTCTTTTAATAAATGATAAACAAGTGAATAATAGCTATGCTATCCTACAACAAGTCTAATTATCCCAAAGATAAGTAGCAATACAATTGGTATTTTAGTTGGAATTAACCATGGGCCATAAGCAAAGTCAAATGATATAACTGAGTTGTAGGATGATCCTCGTGGTAGGGTTATCATTATTTTATTACCTCTGATTTGGATGAACTCCCAAGATCATAATACCTTTATTTTTAACAATGAGACAACACATTATGATATCCCAAATGAACTTGACTTGTAGTTTCAAGGGATATGCCCTAGAAACAAGGGATAATCAACTTTTTAGACAACACGTCCTGAATGGTTAAGTATTATTTAAAGTGGTCTTGGGACATTGACAAGCTGATCCTTCAATTCTAATGATACCTACAACTCATGTTACCATACCATAATGGATCATGGAGTACTTGGAATGGGAATAGAGTAATAGATGAAATATATAAAATGTAATGGTATGCCAATTCTAAGGTTATTTTATGTTATTGAGTTGCAACCCAATGCCTTGTAGAATAGGTTATAATTCACAAATTTTGAGGAATGAAATAAATGAGGTCAATATTTAATTTTTGGCTTCTACAGGAGTATGTTGCAAAGGTAAACCTTGGAGTAAAAACTTTAAAAAATGGGTAAGCCATGGTTGGACTAGACTTAGAACAACCAGGTTGTAAATTCTAATAAGAAGGTGGTGCTCAAATGGAAGTCACAACTTGTAAAGTCTAATTAGAGTGAAGTGTGAGAGCCTTTCAAACATGATATCCAAGATGAAAGGTATAAAATCAATGAGGCAATAGGTAAACGATATGCGTAACTTGCTGACTACAGGGTATGTTCATACTATAGAATTTTTTATCATTTTCAAAGCAAGTCACAGGTTTTAAAATACCATCATCCACATTTTTAAGTAATGGATCAAAGGAGGTAAATCACATATGGAATTGGGCTTATACTTGGAATAGATACAGAGTATAGGCTACAGGAGGAAAACAATGATGATCCTCTTCATGATTTTGAAATGCAGAGCATAAATATTGGAAATAACTTGGCCCTCTATGCTATCAAATGTCATATTTCAAAACAGTTTCCCTCTATGAGTTGTCTTGCATCTTGTGATATAAAATTGGGCCATGTCTGTCATGTGGAGGTATTCATTTTCTATTGTTGGAGTCATGATTCATTTAAATATCCTTATCGAGCTTCCTCTAGACAATAACCATTGCCTCTTTATTGACCCATGCAATCGGTTTCATGAACTTGTGCTGGGGAGGCATATGAGTCTTTGGACATGCTGCAAAATTAGTGTGCCTGAACCTAGGTCTGAAAATGGTTTCTATAGGCTTCAGAAGAAGGTAAGTTGTATTTTGTCAGTTGTAATTTATGCTTCTGTAACTTGCCCTTATTCTTCTATGCCTAGAATGAAAAGTGAAAGGGGATTAAGTTAAAGTGAAATCAGAATATTGTGGTTGGAGCCAAAAAAATAATTTGGCAGGCACATTGATGGTTCTTTATTGCTAAATTCAATTTTTTTGAGGTTCATAACAAATCCTTATGGCCAAACACTAAATCTTCATTTAAATTTAAATTAAATTTATATATATGTATTTCATTGTCTTCAAGTTAAGGCTAAGTGCTTGTTGTCCTGGCCATGGGTGCTTAGTAAAAATGGACTTCTATTTCAATCCTAAGCTTTTCCAACTCAAAATAAAATATATGGACCTAAGTTTCATAATGAATTTATTCATAGTGATCTTTTGAATCACAGTTTTAGTGCTTTTTGTACTTTTCTATGATATTTTTAATCTTTTTAATCCTGAAGTACCACCCATCCCTGTAACATGAAGTTCTTTTTTTTGAGGGATCCTACAAATGTCCATGACTGATATATTAGCCTTTAACTTCTATAAATATTCAACTACGTTGTAATCAAGTTTGGGCGATTCTCGTGTATGGATGCTTATAGGGTTCTTATGGGGAGAAAAAGGTACTTTCAGGTGATCGGGGGTTGTCTTTACCCTCGAATTTTGGGTAGTAGTGATATCTTTCAAGATGGGAAGACCCTTACTGCACGTTTGCACATCCGAGACCTTTGCAGGTGGTCCTTGAGACTCAAATAAGTCATCGAAATGCATGATTAGGTCAGGATACCATACCAACATGTCTATATCTTCTTATGGATCAATCTCTTCCTGGTCAACAACATTCATAACTGAATCTCTTGATTGTTCGGTCAGGGGGACCTCATCTAGAAACCGGTTGGCCATTAAATTCATGGAATGCACCCATTGGGGGCATTCTTTTTCAGAGTGGTTCTCTTGATGGTAAGCACAGAAAGAGTTGGATGTTACATTTCCCAGATCGATATTTAAGTTAGCTNGGATAAGGCCATTACCCATCAAAGTTTTTGGTGGATGTTGGTTTTATATGACTGGAGGTCAATGGACAAAACTCAATATATGAATGATGTTCAACACAGAAATGGACAAGAAATGCATAGGGAAGTGAGGGCCACATTAACTTTTGTCAGTGAGTTGAGTTTAAGTGTGAGCAGAGGGAAGACTTAGTGAGGAAGGTGAACAAGAATTCTATGGGCATCTGGATTTCAAGAAGCTTGGAGAAGAAAAATTTAGACTCGAGATCACTCTTTATTTCAAGCTTCAGACACTGAAATATGTCCAGACAACACAGTCACAACATCATAATGATCAAACCTACATCACCATGCAGCTACAACAACTCGACTGGATCCTCCATGGCCGAGCCATTCTGTGTAAGAGGGAAAAAGATAACAAGGGAGCTGACTAAAACTGGTCATGATACCACTGTAATCAAACCTACATTACAACAACATAACAACCCTCGACTAGATCCTCCATGCCCGAGTGTTTTAGCACAATTTTTACAGAGAGATGAAAATAAGCTGACTTCTATTAACATGAAAGTCTAAAATTTGATACATAACCAGAGAACAGTTCTGGCATCAAAACATTACAAAATAGGGATCTCTGCTCAACCAGTTGACGACCTTAAAAAAATATCAAAACTACTTATTTATACTTAGAACAATTCACCACTACCAGGAGTGTGATCTGATCACTACATTCAAAGCATTGCGTCTGGGCAGTCTTTTGTCAGACTGTGCATGTATCCCTCTATCATACGTGAGCTCAGATTGACATGGATTTTGTAGGGAAATATACCCACAGGGGTACCATGGGTTGACGGTTCAATCCCCACGACCAAACCTTCCATGCCTTCCATTTATGGATTGATCCGAGGTTTTAACTACCGACTCTATTTTCATTAACTGCCTTTTATCGGGGAATCAATGAGATTAAATTCTCATGGGGTGGCCACATGGTTCTCTTGGATAGGATGTTATATAAACATGTGATTGTGGGGCTTCTTGAAAGTGGTATGGGTTCAAACCGCTTTTGGGCCCGCAATCGACCACCTTTCGCCATGTATCACTTTCACCCTACCATGGTTTCAATTGTGGGACCGCTCAATAATTTTATCGATCGAGAAAGTTGTGTCCCTGCAATGAAGCATGGTCATTGATCTGGATGCAGTCTATGATCTGTGCGCACCTACTAGATTTATCACTACTGTCAAGCTTAACTGTCCGCCAACTTTAGAATCCACCAAACTGTGCCCTAGGGGAGGGGGACGCTACTCTCGACGTTGAAAAATAACACCTCCTAGAGGATGACTTGTCGCTGCTATGATGATGTGTCATTAAAGAGAAGTGACATGTGTCACTAAGAAAGAAGCGTATGATATGCCCATAGCTTCCTGGACTGAGTGCCACGTGTCACTACCGAGTAGGTTCCAGGTGTCACGACCGACGAGTGTGCCACATGTCCATTCTGATAACTGCCACGTATTCTCTTTAATCGACGACTGAGATCTCCTTCGGGTCTCTAGACTTCAATAAAATCCATTCTAAAACCTCATCCTCTTCCATGTTCTTTTACCGAGAGCTAAGGATCTGGCGACGCATGGCTCCTAGATCAACGACTAAGATCCCTTCGGGTCTCCGATCTCCGGGAAAATAAAAAATCAAATCTCTCTTTTTCCCCTTCGCTTTCCTCTGGAGCTCTAGATCTGGCGCTGCATGTCCATTTGAATCAGACGAATGAGACTTACTCCAGGCCTTCGGGCTTCAGGTGTTTCGGGTATTTAGGACTTCGGGCGCTTCAGGCCTTCGGGACTTCGGTAACTTCGGTGCTTCGGGCCTTCGGGAATTTGGGAGCCACAGCTGCTAAGATAAACGACTCCCTGCTGATTTTGAGATCAATGGTCCATGATTAATTCGGGAGTTTGGGCTTCGACTCTTCAGAAGTTTTATGCACTTCTCACTTTGAACGCTTGGATCAGCTGCCACTTGTCCCCCTCAAGATCAGACGACTCATTCTCACTTTGGGTTTCGAGACTTCAGACCTTTGACAAACAAATTTAAAAATATTTTGAACCCCCAATTTCTATGAACCACCGATATGATATTCTCAGGAATGTCTGCCACTGAATATGATCTTGCTTGTTGCTTGCATTTCGAGCCCAGAAAAGACTGCTCTGAACGTTGCTCTTTGACGTTTCTTGTGGAGGACGTGAAATTGGACAACTTGCTTCCCTTGACAACTACATGTGATAACATTTGGCTCCACAGGGGATGGCATGCTCCCTGCGAGCTACCACGAACAAGTAGTTCCAGTCGCCTTATGCATTGGGTTATGGAGTCATGCTCAAAAAACATCCTACTAAGAATTAAAGGTCGACAAGCACACTATCCTAAAAATGAAGGAAAAATACATGGGCTTCAGGAGGAGCTTATTTATGTACATTCCTAGACTAATTGATTTTTACAAAGTGCTAGGTGAAAGAAAACTTCCACCATAGCCATTCAAGCAACTCTCTAGCTGCAACATTTTTTACTCTGTCACTGATCAAATAAAAACAATGCAACTATGACAACAAAATGATTATTCTTTTCATCTCTCCTCCCAGTGCTGAAGTCAAGATAAAGCTAAGCGGCTCTAAGACAGGAAGGAAATACAACTCCATGTAACCCCTTACAGGTTCATAGATCAAATGACAAAATCCACTGGGTTGGTGACATAAAACATACTCTGTCTGTCTTATAGCTGCTCACACATGGATGAATGTCTCTGGAAATCACGGGTGAGCGAACGACTGATGTAGGCTGACTGATCCGAGGTGATGGTTGATCATTTGAAGGATCTAGGCAGGATATGAACTGCAAATTTGGCTCTCCCTCTTCTTCTTCATGACTCTCCCAAGGATCAAAATCATAATCGTCATAAACATGAAACATGGGAAAGCTCTACCCTTTGTCTTCTGCAGGCACAAAATGACAGATTTTCACACAATATTTTTCCTCAATGTATAAAGGAAAAGGGTCCGTGGTATGCTCTTGGAAATCCTCAAAATATGAAACATATGATTCCATGTGTATAGCCATAGGATCATGAATTGTGTGACAAAATCCTGGTTTCTATATAAGATCAGGCTGCTCCTCTGTAAATGCCTCTTTGCTTGCAAATAAAAAACCTCCCTGCTCCTTCAAAAACAACTCTCGATCATCAACAACTGCAGTCTCTTTTCCTTGTTGTTGTTCCATCTTTTATTCATAATCATTATCTTCTTGCTCAGAATCTGAAACATGCTAACAATCTTCTTCCTTAGGCACATGCAATTTTTCAAAATCTACTTGCATATGAACCCTCTTGCTAGCCCTGATGTTCTCTTCGACTTCTTCAACATATTCAAACATGTGTCTTAACGATGAAGATTTCCTCTCTCTCAGGAGAAGTACAAACTCTGGATGTTGAGCCATGACATAGTACACCATGGCAACAGTCATTGTGGGTCTGATATCCATAGGAATATTATGATAAACACTGTAAAACCTCATGTTGAATATAGCCAAGGCTTCCTCTTCCCCTCTCCTCAAGGCATTAAAATCAAACTAGTATTAATCAAGGGACTTGTTCTCACCCCAACACTTTAAAAATGCATGGCATGGATCAGTTCAGGAGCCAATAGAACCTACTTCCAGACATCCAAACCACACAACAACATCTCCATATAGGGATTGTGAGAACAACCTCATGGAAACATCATCATGAACAATCTCAAATAGATCGACAAAGCTCTCAAAGGCCTCCAAATGCCTCTCAACTGTAATATGATCCTCTCTAGAAACCTGAGGAAGATACTCAAAGGAATAACAAGGATAAGGATGAAGGTCATGTGGTAGCCTTAAAGGTTTAAACAACTTATTTCTGATTTTTATTTGAAAAGAAGTGGGCTAATCATGAGGATTAACGAGTTCATGGAAAGGCTCAACAGGAATAATGGAGGGTAATGAGATTTGAGAAGACCGTGAATTATTTTCAACCTCCTCAGGGCTACGAGGGTGATCAATTTCAAGAGGAGATACAATACAGATCTCACTTTTATGCATAGGCAGAGGTGAAGACATGAGATTGATATCTACAAGACAAGAAGAGGGCATGTTTTCTTATTCCAAGGATGGATAAATAAAGCAAGGCCGATTATCATCTAAATAGACAAAACAAAGGACAATCCTCTTTATATGTGAAGGGAAAGAGAGAAATGAGCTGATAAACAAGAACAAGATTTCATGAATAAAGATCATAAACTTATACCTGGTCTTCCCCTTTGGTATGGTCATCTTTCTGTCAACAAGATCCTCCCCAGTGGAGTCTTCTATTGTGGAGTCTCCAGGTGCAATTTTCAATATTCAATGGTTCTGATGTCTGATGCACCTTCAGAATCAAAAGTTCGTTGTCATCCTTACCCAGGAAAATGTCTTCAATTCGTTCCCTGACAATGATGCCAAGAATGTTATCACTGACAGTCACCCTCATATTGTGAGAGTATAAGCCCAGTACCCATCAGATTGTTTGGTGGATGTTGGTTTTATATGAGTGGAGGTCAATGGATATAACTAAATATATGAATGATGTTCAACAATGAACTGGACAAGAAATGCACAGGGAAGTGAGGGCCACATTAACTTCAGTCAATGAGTTGAGTTTAAGTGTGAGCAGAGGGAAGACTTAGTGAGGAAGGTGAACAAGACTGCTATGGGCATCCGACTTTCAAGCTGCTTGGAGAAGAAAAACTTAGACTCGAGATCACTCTTGAGTTCAAGCTTCAGAAACTGAAATATGCCGATACAACACAGTCACAATAGCACAATGATCAAACCTACATCACCATGCAACTACAACAACTCAACTGGATCCTCCATGCCCGAGCCATTCAATGTAAGAGGTAAAAATATAACAAGGGAGATGACTAAAACTGGTCATGATACCACTATAATCAAACCTACATTACAACAACATAACAACCCTCGACTGGATCCTCCATTCTCGAGTGTTTTAGAAAAGTTTTTACAGAGAGATGAAAAGAAGTTGACTTCTATTAACATGAAAGTATAAAATTTGATACATAACCAGAGAACAGTTATGGCATCAAAACATTACAAAATAGGGAGCTCTTCTCAACCAACTGATGACCTTAACAAAATATCAAAACTACTTATTTATACTCAGAACAATTCGCCACTACTAGGAGTGTGATCAGATCAGTACATTCAAAGCATTGTGTCTGGGCAGTCTTCTGTCAGATTGTGCATGTATCCCTCGATTAGATGCGAGATCATATTGACATGGATTTTGTATGGAAATCTTCCCACAGGGGTACCATGGGATGATGGTTTAGTCCCCACGGCCAGACCTTCCATGCCTTCCATTTATGGATTGAGATGAGGTTTCAACTACGGGCTCTGTTTTCATTAACTTCCTTTTCTCAGGGAATCAACGAGATTAAATTCTCCGGGGGAGGCCACGTGGTGATCTTGGATAGGATGTTATATAAACATGTGATTGTAGGGCTGATAAAAAGTGGTATGGGTTCAGACCGCTTTTGGGCCCGCAGTCCACCACCTTTCTCCATGTAGCACTTTCGCCCTACCATGGTTTCAATTGCGGGACCGCTAAATAATTTTATCAATCGAGCAATTTGCATCCCTGCAATGAATCATGGCCATTGATCTGGATGCGGTATGTGATCTGGTCCCACCTTCTATATTTAGCGCTACTGCCAAGCTTAACCACCCACCAACTTTAGAATCCGCCAAACTGTGCCCTGGGGGAGGGGGATGCTACTCTTGACGTTGAACAATAACACCTCCCAGAGGATGACCATTCATTTCTATGATGAAGTGTCATGAAAGAGAAGTGACACATGTCACTAATAAAGAAGTGAATGATATGCCCACAACTTCCTGGACTGAGTGCCATGTGTCATTTCCAAGTATGTGCCAGGTGTCACGACCGACAAATGCGCCAGATGTCCATGCTGATAACTGCCACGTATCCTCTTAAATAGACGATTGAGATCTCCTTCGGGTCTTCAGACTACAGGAAAATCCAATCTCAAACCTCATCCTCTTCCATGCCCTTTTGCCTAGAGCTAAGGATATGGCGACACATGGCTCTTGGATCAATGACTAAGATCCCTTTGGGTCTCCAGGCTCCAGGAAAATCAAAACTCAAATCTCTCTTTTTCCCCTTCGCTTTCCTTCGGAGCTCTAGATCTGGCGCTGTGTGTCCATTTGAATTGGACGAATGAGACTTACTCTGGGCTTTCGGGCTTCGGGTGTTTCAGGTCTTCAGGACTTCGGGCGCTTTGGGCCTTTGGGACTTCAGGCACTTCGGTGCTTCAGGACTTTGGGAGGCACTGCTGCTAAGATCAACGACTCCCTGCTGATTTTGAGATCAATGGTCCACGATTGCTTTGGAAGTTTGGGCTTCGACTCTTCATAAGTTTTATGTATTTCTCACTTCGAAACTCCTGAAGCTCATTTTCCCAAATGCTTGGATCGACTGCCACCTGTCCCCCTCAAGATCGGACGACTCATGCTCACTTCGGGTTTCGAGACTTCGAACCTTTGACAAACAACTTTAGCAATATTTCAAACGCCTGATTTTTGTGAACCGTCGATCTTATATTCTAAGGAATGTCCATCACTGAAGTTGATCTCACCTATTTCTTGAATTTCGAGCCCAAAATGGAATTCTCTGAACGTTGCGCTTTGACGTTTCTTTTGCAGGATGCGAACTTGGACAACCTGCTGCCCTTGACAACTAGATGTGATAATAGGTTCAATTTCTTTAAACGATGGGTTCCTTTTAAAGAAAGGCTTCTAGAGGTTTCCCTCCCCTGCACTTCTTTTCATGTCTATGATCTCATTTGATTACTTCTTGACCATGCGTTATAGGTCTTCTATGTCTCCATTGCCCTTTTCGGGAACTTGTTCTACTTGTTTCCCTAGCGGTCTAGTCAAAAGGATTCCTCTCCTTGGAGTAGGTTGGATTTATTTTTTAGCTAACGAGACCTGACCTTCTTTACACCCCTTCATTTGGAACTCTATAGTTTTGGCTTCTTCAAAATTCTCAGCTAGGTTTTGGTTTGGAAGCTCTCTTCACAAACATGGAAATAGAAGCTGGTAGGGATTATCGTATACTTCGATTTGCAACTCTTGAGTCAGTTTATCTTCGGGTTGGAATTTTTTCAATACAGTTGTGAATCTTTTATTGAAATCTTTAACTTTCTCCTTTGAACTCATGGTGGCGGCAAACAATTCAACCATCAAAGCTCCTGTAGTGGTTTCCTCGACAAATTTATCTAGAAAATCCTTCTGAAACTTTGTCCAACTGGTTATGGATCCTACCAGTAAGTTAAAATACCATGTGGAAGCTGAGTTCTCAAAAGTGTAGGGGAACATCCTGCAAAATACGTCTTTGTGCTAGACATTCATCAGTCTGATAACCAATATGAATTTATTGATATGATCTTCAGGCAATCCTAAGGTCTTGGGATCAAATTTAGGAAGTAACTTCTCTGGATGTCGGGGAAGGTTATGGACTCGCCTCGGGATGGCCAAAGCGTCTATGGCCAACCAAGATTGAATTTTCTGTGGAGGGTCTCCCCTTTCTTCATCATGGTCATTGTTGTCTTCCATATCTTCGAATTCTAAGTTAAACTCCTCCTCTTTCGAAAAATTGTCTGGTTCAGAGATGTCACCGGCTGGCGTTTCACGGATTAGGTTAAGAGGATGTTCGATTTTTGTGATTGCAAAATCTTTTAGGTATTCTACTATGCACGGAAACCAGGTCAGGGGTGTCGGCCACTGGTCTGCTTATTTTTTGTCTTCGAGGAAGTATCAGAGCTAAATACAACGCACCGATCTGTCGAGTGTATTCTCTTGTGATTCTTCTGAATTGATTTAATTCCTCGTGAGGAGGAGCGTAAGGTATGTCAGGGAACAAGCGTTCTTCCTCGGGATGGGGTGAGTTACTTGTTTCAGGAGTACTCGGTGTGTGTGGGCGATCTTGGGAATGACTAGCCATGCATGTGGGTTGTTTTGAATCTACAGGATATCTGAAATATTATGTGAAATATGTATTCAACCATTCATTCTCGGCCCTCCTTCTAGCGCCAATTCTGTTGATGGGTGCTAAATCCCTTAAATTCAACAATAGGAACCAAACTCGCCACCGAGGCCCAATTAGACTCTGCAACATTTAATAGTGGATGGTTCTCCAGATCTTGCGATCCGGCCAATTAATTGATGGGATTTACATTTTCTTGTGAAGGCATCTCCTTCAGTTTGGAATTTCTCTTTTTGTGTTTTTCTCTTAGGTGGGACCGATATAATATGGAAGCCAATATAAACCAACTTGGAAACAAAAAATGGAAAAGGTTATAAATACTGGAGAAGAGCTTGAGCTTGGGATAACCCATTGCTCAATCATGCAGACATCGATCGTCTACCACAGGCCTAGTACTAATACTTTAACCATGTGAGTAATTCGATTTCTGGATGAGATACTAATTAGCAAAAGAAAACACGTATGTGATAAAATAATGACAAGTACAATAATTCACTTAACTCTAATCATTCATCACATAATAACACAATGATTCATCTTCATCATTAAAGAAAAGAACTATAAAACATTTTCATCAGATAACTTATCAATAGATTTAATAGCTCTTACTTGTTACAACATACATTCATGAGACGAGATAGGAAATAGTTCTTCTCCACATCCAATCATACATGCATTTGTTGAAAACAAAACTTTGTCTTTGGTCCAGAAGGACTTCTCAATTAAAGACAACTCCAAAATAATTCTTAACAAAACCAGAAATGAGATTTTCTTGCAACAACCATCGAACCTTAACTAATCGGTCGATGCTCTTATTTATAACATAAAATTAACTAAAAATGATGGCTAAAGTGAATATGAGTAAAAAAAAATTCACCACATGGCGTTATCTCCTAACAGTCATCTCAAAATATCACTTAAAAGGGTGACTCTTCTCATACTTCGACCAACTGATGAACAACTCCTCGCAGGTGTTGGCGTATGGGAATCTATGTTGTTCCATCGGATCCGCGTAAATTTCTCTTATCTCTATTGCATGTTCTTGATGTTAGAATATAATGGATGTTATCATTTTACCATTGACAATATCTCTATTGTCACCCAACTATAGGCCGAAGCCACCCTTTGAGCACCTTAACCTTGACAGAGAATCACTCCGGAAGAAAACCCTAGGCTAGATAGCCAAACAAAGGGTAGTGCACCTTTCCCCAAGGATATAACACCAATAAGAGCTGATCAGATAGTCCAAACCCTAGACAAGATATAGTCCAAGCATAACTTCTAGCTGCAACAGCTGCAATGACAACTTTCCTCCAAACCCGCGCAGAAACTGGGCAACTGTAGTGCGCACAAGTGCTGCTCTGCAATTCTGAGACTGTCTGCCAGAATGAGAACTGGCCTCCTATATTTATACTAATTCTGGCTAACTGCCTGGACTGAATTCTCATTCTGGGTATCTATCTGTTCAGTATATATTATTATTTCTGGACGACTTCTTCTCTTGGAGACTAATAACCTAAGATAAATTGTCTTCTTGAGACGACAAGTCTTCTAGGGTTAATAGCCAACTCATTGGGGTTTCTTTTTGCTTCCTGGAGTATTCTATCCTCGTCAGGTTTACACGTGGAGGTAAATACCTCCTGTAGCTACCATAATATCAACACTCCCTCCTAGCTAGGGAGGTATTACAGGTAATGGTCTTGAGCACAAAAACATACCATTCACTCGGTAGCATCAACATAGTTGTATAGACTAGATCATGAGAACCATAATAATCATCAATGTCATCAGCTACATCATCTCTCAAAACCATACTCTTATCTGAGTAATCAGACATGATGCTCACTCCACAGAGTGATACAAGATCCATTCTTCTAATCTAGAAGAGTAAATGTTCTGAACCATTTTCCGTCTGGGAAATCTCTATCCTTTAATCATCCATATGGCTGATTATCATTTACCAAACTGCTTGATAGTCTTCAAGGCAATCAAAACAAAATAGAACACAACTGTGTCTATCCATAGTAGTACATAACTACAATCCAGTGGTATACTACCACACCAAGTAGCAAACAAGTACTTGATCAGTAACGTATAGTCACGAACAATGGAACACATCCACCACAGTAGTATACATCTACTGTCATACAATATTCATAAAAATCATCTGATATCAACCTGCATAGAAACAATGTTATGATATAAACTGAATCATCTGGGCCAATATTTTAGTCACATCTGTGAGATCTGAAAGAATATATTCCCTCAGAGTAGAACAATGAGATATATGGACTATTCTTCTCAAGCAAGGAAGAATAATTGTCCTGTTTTCTGAACCTGGACCATTCCCCACCCTGGGCCGTTCTTCCTACACTAATCAAAGTGCACCCTGGAGAGAATGTATAAACCCTAAGGAATGCATGTCCTTGATTGCTGAGCCTAGACCATTCCCCACCCTGGCCCATTCTTCATACACTAATCAAAGTGCACCCTGGAGAGAATGTATAAACCCTAAGGAATGACTATCTAGACCATTTCCTCTATTAACCACAAGAGGAAAAGACTGTCCTGCATCAACCTCAAAAATAGACCATTCCTCATGTTAACCACAATGGGAAATCACTGTTCAGCGAGGCGGGCCAGTCTTCTTGAGTAACCTTCAAGAAGAGAGACTGTCGTAGACCACTCCCCATGTTAACCACAATGGGAAGTCACTGTCTATGATACATCAACAATCTGGACCATTTCCCATGTTAACCACAATGGGAAATTGTTGTCCATTAGAAATCTCAATCCACTTTTCGAACAGGAAAGAATCTGCCCAACTGGGCTATTTTTCATTCTCGAAAAATAAATGTCTTCAATAATATTTTCAGTGCTCCCTCCCAACCTAGGAGTCATCTCTTCCTTTTTCAGTAAGGAAGTAGTCTCCACGAGCTTCATCTTGAGTACGCAAACTCTTTCATCTTTTACCAAAATGTCTGCTTATCTGCTCATTTGTGGAGATATGTATTGGAGAACCACTTTCTCCTTTCTGGACTTCATTACGGATAATGTAATGCTTGATTTCAAATATACTTGGTCTAGAACACTGTTTTTATCTGAAGGCCTCATGTAGCTCTGATCAATAGAGTATATCATTGTTGGAGAACTGGAACATATCCACATGACACTTCTTCTGTCATAATGAGATCTGATCTACTGAGTAATCATCTTGATAGAATATCTTTGTTATAGAAAATCTTCACCACGCTTCTGCTGTGCACTGGAGGTTCTCCACCAAATTGTCTTCTTCTATCTGCATGCAAGGGTCTCTTTCTAGTATGCTTCAAAGCCTTGAGTTTTCTCTTCATACGCTCTTTATTCAATTTCTCTGGAGAACATTCTTTGCATTCATATAATGTAGAACTCCAACTCATGGATGTTGCAGATGATATAATGACTCATGTAGAGATGTGTCTGGTGTAATGGAACAAGTAATCATCATATTCTTCTCCCTCTATATGGGAGAACCTCTAGTTCTAGATCTCGCAATGCTTTCATTCATAAGTCTTTCATACATTGTTATTTATCACGACTTTCAGTTCTTCTGCTTGATTTCTTTTGGTGAGTTCATATCAGGCTGGTAATTTGGTGATTCTTGATACAATAACTGGTTGTTCTAGCTTCTCTTTCTTTCTTGGAATATTCATGTTCTTCTTGATGTGTTTCTTTAGTTCTCGGGTCCATGGAGTTTCTTATAGATTCCATGCCCTAAAGATTACATTTATTTATTTCATCATAGGATCACGGATGTGAATGGACAACCAGGGATACTTTAAGGCTTCTCTTCGAAGAAGACTTCTTCTGAGGTTGAATTGGACACGTACTGTCTTTCATGGCTGCTACTATGGATATATACTTCATCATCTTCAATGGATCATAGGATTAGATCCCTCCTAATCCTTGCTTCATGTATGAGTGCATATGATCGACTCCCTCCGTCTAACAGAGTCCATGCTTCCGTCTGCATCTTTATTGTCTTCTGCAATATATATAATTGGATCTCTTTGTATAACATAGTCCACGCTTCCGTCTTGTTGTCTTCTACAAAAACGTTATAAGTCTTTCTTTAACTTCTTTCTGTCTTTTCTTCTTCTGAGTCTCTTCATAATTGATTCGACGTATTTCATCCTTTCATGTGTATTATCTAATGATATCAATCCTTATCTTGTTGTTCTTCCATAGGTATAGTTCTTCTTGGAAGAAATTATCTTTCAAGGGATATATATACAAGATATGTACAGAGACGATACAAACGAGATATGTACATGAAATAAGAAGAGTATTGTTTACCTTTAGAAGAAGAAGTCTCTTTCATCATGCTTAGTCTTCTTTGTAGGTTCCTTTTCTTCAGAAACTGATGCTTCATGTTTCTCCTTCCTTTTCCCTAGCTCGGGACAATGATTCTTGTAGTGACCATACTTTTGACAGTTGAAGCATTGTATTTCTGAAATGTCTTTATCTTGATTTGGCTTCCTCCTTGAGAAAAACTTCCTTTTGTTCCTGAATTTCTTGAATCTTGTTGTGAAGGCTTGATCATCGTACTTCTTTGGGGTTTCTCTTTTGCAATGATCCTTGATTCTTCTTGATCACAACAAGTCCAAAGTTCTTCAAATGTCGGATACTCCTTTCTTGTGTTCATGCTTGCGGAAAATTCATCCCAAGTCTTGGGAATACAATTGAGTACTATGTTTACCAATTACTTCTCTGAAATGATCTCTTCAATAGCTTGTAGTTGATCTCTTAACTAAGAGATTCTCACAAAGTATGATGTTATGCTATCATCATCATTCATCTTCAAGTCACGAAGTTCATTCTTCAGACTCATGACTTGTCCAATGTTTCTGACTGAGAAGAGGTTTGTTAGGGAACCGTACATCTTCTTCGATGAGTCAAGATGAGAGATGTACGGTATTAAGTGGTATTTTATGGAATCCACTATGATACTCATGGCATTGATGTCACTTTCTTTGAAATTCTCCATAGCTGCAACATTCTGCGGTTCCTTCTCTTTTCCTTCTTCAAATTCCGGCTTCATAATCTTTCCTTTCACGATATCCAACACTTTATTCTTGGCAAGGATGAGGTAAATCCTTGTCTTCCACACTCTGAAGTTAGAGGCTCCATATAACTTGTTCTCTGACTTCATAGAATAAGTCATGGCTACTTTGACTTGGTCAAACCATAGATTTGACCACAAACTCAAACTTGACGTCTTGGCTTGCTGAGAGTACCAGGAGATGCGCTAGGATAGGGTGCATTGATTTGTCTGGAGATTAGGTCAATATCTTCACTGAAGGTGCCTCAACAAGAGGATTATGGTTTCTGCAACTGCTCCTGCTAGTAACCCTAGCGACAATGTCTTGGAAGCTGCTTCTGCTAGTAACCCTAGCGACAGTTCCTTAGCGAGCTCAATATCCTAGCAACTATGTTTCCTTCTAGTGTTTAGACTGAATGAAGGAGGTGTGGGCCCATAACCTGTTAGAATATAATGGATGTGATCATTTTACCATTGACAATATCTCTATTGTCACCCAACCATAGGCCGAAGCCACCCTCCAAGCACCTTAACCTTGACAGAGAATCACTCTGGAAGCAATCCCTAGGCTAGATAGCCAAACAAAGGGTAGCACACCTTTCCCCACGGATAGCGCACCAACAAGACCTGATCAGATAGTCCAAACCCTAGCCAAGAGATAGTCCAAGTGTAACTACTAGCTGCAGCAGTTGCAACGACAACTGTCCTCCAAACCTGCGCAGAAACTGGGCAACTGCAGTGCACACAAGTGTTGCTCTGCAATTCTGAGACTGCCTGCCAGAATGAGAACTGGCCTCCTGTATTTATACTAATTCTGGCTAACTGCCTGGGCCAACTTCTCATTCTGGGTATCTGTCTTTTCAGTATATATTATTATTTCTGGTCGACTTCTTCTCTTGGAGGCTAATAACCTAATATAAATGATCTTCTTGAGTCGACAAGTCTTCTAGGGTTATTAGCCAACTCATTAGGGTTTCTTCTTTCTTTCTAGAGTATTCTATCCTCGTTAGGTTTACACAGGGAGATAAATACCTCCTGCAACACCATAATATCATCACCCAATACTTCACCAGACTGGTACTTAACAGTTGTAGCATGGCCTGAGCTTTGATCGGGTGTTCCATAAACTATCATGCTTGACCTGACTCTCTTGTGCCTGTCACCTTTGCTATTTAATCGACCTATGATGAATCTTTCTTGATGTGCGATTTGATTATGTCGCACAAGTCATTGAATTCATCGGGTCTGCCGAACTCGGGGAGTTCGATATCCTTCATCTCCTTGTTGATTTTTCTGACCCAGTTTCTCTCGTATTTCTCGATGAGGTTACTGAGCCATTTTTTCTCAGCACTCAGAGGCATCTTTCTTGCAATCAAAATTAAAATCGTTTAGATATTGCGTATAGAACAACACTTGGAAAAATATATGTATAAAGTGTAAGCGTGAATAATCCAGACTAGTGCATACCCGTAAAGTTTGCTAAACCTAGGTGTTTTACACTTAAATTATCTCTAAAATCCGTCGAATTGCTGGCAATGCTTCCGTTAGCACCATCATATTTTCTCTAGTTCGGGTGGGTTACATCCGCATGGCACATAATGATAGATCCGGTATGGAAAAAATATGAGAGTCTAGGTCACACCAGTGGATGGTTGCCCCTTGGAGTTGAGAAAGGATGTCAGAGCCAAACATGTGCCTATAGTATGAGTATGTTCTAAAAGAATTGAATCCTGTCATGAGGGAGGTCGTTTGGAATCTTAGGTTGAGGCAAGTTGTGAAAACAAAATTTGCATCAACAAGTGCATCAACCATCATCAAATCATCATGAAGTATGGAGAATTGAAAAAATCAAGATGATCGTACCACACACCCTCTGCAACTCATATCGTCTGCATCTCACATGCCTCGAAACATACTTGTTGCACGGATGTGCCAGAAGAAAAAAAATTAGTTTGCTTCAAAATATCCAGTCGCCAGGAATCCAGTGTTCCCTGGCACGTTTCCACTCAATGCCCGCTCTGTTATAAATTCTGGATGTTTTTCATGTGTTGTACTCACCAGCCGAGCTTATGCATTGTTGGTAATTTTCCTTGCGAGCCCATTCTGATCAAAAAAATTTCTTTGGGCCCTCGTCAAGTTCCCTATGCATAAGACATATACACTGTTGCACCATGGGAACTCCTCAAAACACAAGACAGGGTGTGCGAAGCAGCCGAAGTGCCAGGATTGAGCCCCAAAACATCTGGGATTCATTCTTACCCACAACATGCATTCCCGAGGCTTCAAAAGGAGGTTCCTACATGCACGTGGAAATGATGGTATCTCCCTGCATAGAGGCTGAAGTGGAAGAAGTTACACTAGAAGGATGAACATTGGAAGCCACGCCTCCCCAACAAAAGATAACCCGTAGAAGAGGAAGGCCAAGGAAGAATAAGGAATCTTGGGAAAACCAAATCCCAATTGAGTCGTGCGCAATATCGGCCGCCGAGGCATTACTCATTCATGCTATCTGGCTAGAGCCTATTGAAACCAAAAGTAGAGGGAGCGAGAGAAGAACGAGGAGGAAAAATGCCATGGGTTCAAATGTTCGAGAGCCGAATTAGTAGCTGGAGTAGGCAAAACTCACCATTGCTGAACTCTACTAGGAAAATAGAGAATTAAGACGAGAATTGGCGAAAAAGACCCTTGAGGTGTCAACATCACAAGGTCGTGAAGGGAACGTAACATGGATCAAGAGACAGCTTCGGGAATCACAAGATACAATCGTGAAGATGCATGAAACATAAAGGGTGGTTGAAGAACAAAAAATGAAAACATCTCATGGAGCACGAAGCAGCTGAGGAGAAAATCCACGTGGACCTTGTCAGTGCGTAGAAGAGGCATGATTGATGAACTCTATTTTGTATTCTCAGACGTGCTACAAAATCTTAATAGTTTTCCTTTTTGAAAATTTTCATGTTCTTAATGTAAAATGGGTTGGTTGGCCAAAAGGTGTAGACAGTTTCTCTTGTATGTAATCTGAGCTTGATGGGGATCTAATATAAATTATTGAACTGTGACGAAAGGAATCTGGTTGTAGTGGTTGGATGCATCTTTTCTTCTCTTTGCATGTGTATCTATTGTGTTCTTTGTCCAAATATTCTTATAAGTTAGCCCTGAATTTATACTTAGTGGTTCTCTGAGTTACTTTGTATTTTCATTGATATCATTTTTCAAAACCTCTGACGTCGAATGATTTCATCGTAAGAAACTGACGTGGCAAAATTGACTCGAGGTGCGACTTGGGCCTTGGGAACCGATAATGACTCATGGGAAAACTAGATTGTATGTTTAACCACTTTGGAAATGACATATGGCAGATGAGGACAAGTGGTTTGATCATGTATCTCAATCAGAGTCGAGGTTTCAACAAGATGCATGTGTTAAAATAAACCTAGGACTGCCGATGCCGAAAGGTATCGGGGGTCGACGACCGGGGATAAAATTATCACGTTCTCTATGGAATAGCTTTCTAAAACTTGCTGATGCCGAATGGTATCAGGGATTGGCTATCGACGAAGCCTTTATTTCTTCGTTAACTCTTACTCTTTTAGCCTTTTATCAATGCCGAAGGGATCGATCATCAACGATATCCTTGTGTGATGCTTGTCATGAAAGGAAACTCCCTTTTTTCAATGCTGACGAAGATCGGCGATCAGTGACCTCGGTTCTCTCAAGTGATTCTCTTTCATCTTTAATTCTTACCGATGTCGATTTCTTGAGCACGTCGGGGAAATGTTTTGTGTTTCGATTCTTTATTTAAATGTTATTCTTTTAAGTTACGGGTTTTCACATGTTGAAGCAAACTTTGAGAGACTTAAATGAGAATAAAAATTTATAAGTGAAAGCAACATTTTTCATAATGAAGTCGAATTAGACAATGTAAAATACCAAGTGCTACCCAAAAAGTAAAGTTTTACATAGACCTTTTAGGGTGTGTTGAGTGCTCAACATAACTCGGAGTCCCAGAGTGACAAAGTCCCAAATTCCCCATCGACCATTATATCGAGGGAAGGACTTCACGGGGAAATGCTGACCATCAAATATAGAAATGGTGGAAGGTTAGAAAAGTTTCTAGAGTTTGGAACTTTTCCACTTCGACGATTACTAGGTATGTTATAGATTGAAGCCCCGAAGTGCCGAAAATGTGAAGTGTAAAGCCACAGTCTGCGAAATCACGTAGACCGTCAGATCCAGAGCAGAGAATGTGTATTGTCTGTTTGATGGATGACATGTCGTAGGCCACATGGTAGGGGTACCATGCGGGGACACGTGTCACCCGAATTCAGTACCTTTTGGACCCCAACCTGTTATTTTTTTTTAGTGACACATGGCACACATGCCATGGGTCCATGTCACAATGGGTGATGTCATCATGCTATGGAAGCTCCAGGAGTATGGCCTCCGGGGGTGTTCAACATCTCTACCAAAAAAAGTGTTGAAGATGAAAGTCGTGAACTCACGTATGCCGTCGATCTAAGGCCCCTTTGGGAGCTTTCTCAACCATTAGATTCCACTGTGGAAGGATGATGTAAGTACTTCGACGAATATCACTCCAGGGGAGTTGAGAGAATTGGGAGTTGTAATGTCCCAGAGTCCCGGAGCACCGAAGTATCGAAATGAATAAGGACCGTCTGTCCCAATGCTTGATTAAGTCATGTTCGTTATATCCCTCAGTGGAAGGATAGGGTAACAGATTAGGGGAGTATCACTTCGAGGGAGTTGAGAGACTTGAGAGTTGTAATGTTCTGAAGTCTTGGAGCATCGAAGTCCCGAATTGATAAAGTCCATCCATCTCAAAATTCGATTAAGTCGTGACCTTCGATCTCATTTAAACCTCCAGATGGGGCAGGACCATCTAGTTTAAGGGAGATCAAATCTTGACCATCTGATCTTCTAAGTAGAGTTATTGGAAGGGATTCGACGAAGTTTAACTCTGGAAGAAATCAAAGATTGACAAGGGAGAGTAGCCGAAGGCCGAAGTCTGGAGGACTTGGTCCCAATGTCGATCTCATGCAAATTTAAAGGGGGGGTCAATTCAAGGTGAAAAAGGATCCTGAAGTGACTAATCCCTCAAGCATTATGTTCTATAAATCTCATGTGTAGAAGAATATAGGGAAAGGTGCTAAAGAACGAATAAGCCTGTGGTTTCGAGTCGTGGCCACATGGAAGTGGTTTGAAGGAAGTGCCTGTGTGGAATTGAATTTTTTATCAGCTAATGGATAACATGGAATGGTTATAATGTGGAGAATGATAGTATATTCTTCATGAATTAAGAAGAAAAAGGACCTGTAACATTATTTAGCAATTTTTTTTTTATATGCATAATTCTAACAAAATGGTGGCTTGCAAATTTTGTAGAATTGAGGTGTGTAAATATATAAATTTAGTGAAAGAATGCATATTCAAGAAATTGAATAAGGAGAGGGATATTACAGCCATGATAAAGAGGCCAAAGGTCAGAATATCATTGTTGGTAATGTAGAGACATAATAAAACAGACACCAGGCTAGAGGGGAATACGAAACATTGATAGAGACTGTGAGAAGCCTAAAAATAGAAGTGCGGAGTTACAATGAAGACAATGAGAGACTGATAATAAAAAATACCCAGATAAATTCTCAAGTGATGAAAATCTTAAATCAATTGCAGAGGAAAACAAAGAATGGATCAAACTCAAAACATGACGAAGATGGAAGATGTCATGAAAGAAGAGATGATTGCAAAAGAACTAGTTATTCAAGAAGTGTTAGCAAAAATCATAGGCATCACTCACCTCCCTATTCAACAAGGAAATTTTGTGCATCTGAAGATTCCCTAAGTAGTCAAGAGGTGTCTCTTGTTAGGACCCAAAGAAGAATACATGAATTGGACAGTTTGCAAGGAGATCCGAGGAAGCTTAAGCCACCATCCTTTGATGGTGAAAGAGAAAGGGAAGATGATGTTGAGGCATGGTTGCTTGGACTCATGAGATATTTTCAATTGCATAACTACTCATAAAACCTAGAAGCCAAAATTTCCACATACCATTTACATGGGAAAGCTACTATGTGGTGGGATCAACTGAAGCAAGTTGACAATATTAATGAGAATAGGATCACTTGGAAGCAGTTCAAGACATATTTTCATAAGGAGTACCTTTTAGAACACTTCTATGGCAAGAAAATGCGAGATTTATTTGAACTTAGGCTAGGAAGCATGACCATGGTAGAGTATGAAATTAAGTTCGTGGGGCTGCTAAAGTATGTGGGGTTCATAAAAGATGAGAAGGTAAAAGTATAAAGGTTTTTGAGTTTACTTTCATCCTTTTATAAAGAGAATATTCAATATGATGGACCTAGGACCTTGACCAAGACCATTAGGAAGGATAAGTACCTGTATGAGCAAGGAAATGGCAGAGAGTCCATGTAGAAATTTTGGAAGGATAAGAAGAAGGAGAAGTCTTATTAGAGGAGGAAATGATTCAAACCTCTTTTTAATAGAAATATCCCAAATAAAAATCATCAAGACCAGTATGCTAAGGATGAATCCAAGAGAGAATATTCCTCGGGAAAAAGGGGAAGACCACCAATCCAATGTTGGGGATGCAAAGAAGATCACATGTACAAGGATTTCCCTCACAGAAAGGACGGAGTGAAGACCATGCACAACATCCAAGAGGCTACAACAATAGAAGACATGGGAATAATTTATGCAACCTTAAATGATCGACAAGCAAAGTATCAATCCAATATGTTTGAGGTAGAAGGTGTTAGCACTCTGTAAATGTTTTCCAGCTAATAGACAAACAACAGAGGTAACTGTTTCAACCAGCTTTAGAGCTGGGCACTAGCCTGCTCAGCTCAGAGAGGGCTCTCTCATGTCACTTGATGTTTATTTGGAAATCGATGGCTAGATTTAGTTTGTTTTGGGTTTTTTTTATAAAGTTGTTGGCAAGGAAGGGGAGGGACACTTAGGGCTATGGAGTAGAAATTATGGAAGTGAATTAAAACAATGACTGGCCGATAGAACTCTCCATAGGATAAAGGCTAAATGAGGTGATGAATCTGAGTTATAAATTGTATTTATGCAGAGTGTAAGAACAAGGAGAAAACAAGTAACTGCATCAGAGAATTACTGAAATGAATTCTGAATTAGTTAGGAAGAAAATTACACAGTTTAAATTGCTTAAGCCGAGAGCATCACAAGATGAATTATGAGCTTTTAACTATCCAATTTAAACAAAATAAAATGCAAATGGAATTAAAGAACATAGGAAATACATACAAGGAGAGGAGACAAAACTCATATCACCACCATTAGAATATTTTCATAGAGACTTCAAAAGCTTCTGCATATGTATTCAATTCAGCTCCATAAATTTACAATTGAGTTCAGAAAAAAAATAAAAGGTGCCTTGCACTTATACCAATATTAATACATTCAGAACTACTAGAATTTATACAACTCAAGTTCCTTTCAATTAGAAACCGATTACAATAGCTGAACTGAAACATTTCATCTTCTAAAATTGACTATAATAATTACATTTTGATAGTTTCGGTATGGGAACTGATTACAATGGTTGATAAGAAAAAAACATTTCATGAATCCACAACTGATTCCTCTGACTCTTCATATTCTGTCTTCGCCATCTGTCCTGGTTTGTTCTTCTATCGAATATGCAAATGTGGTGACACTTGGGGGATATTTGTTGGTTCCTGGGAAGCTTCATTTTGTCTTTCCCAGCCGCACTATCTCCTTCCACTGCAATTCATAAGGGATATCATAATCCATCATTTCCTTGATCAGGATGTCCAGGTCAATGCAATAGGCATAAGTCATGTTCGACAGTATGATCTTCACTATCTTGAACTGATTCAAGATCTCAAAATCTGTGGTGAAATACTCCACCAGGTTTGTTCCTTTCAATTTTTCCTCTAGGATTTCAAACTTGGAGTGATCCATTATTCATTGGGAGAGGTGAGATTTGTATTCCTCCTCATCATACAATTTTCCTTTGCCATCCCAAAATGGTGGGAGTCCTTTGATGAAAAACTCTTCAAACATATATTTGAATTCCTGTATACTCTGCTCCATATGTATGGCCTTGGTTTGGACTGATTTAAGCAGGTTATGATTGGCAATGAATCTCCTGACCCAAATGATCATTGTAGTCCTATATTTGACCCCAATGGTATGAAGTTCAGTAGTGGGAATGGAATTCAACAGACTTGTAACATTCTGGGCCCACTCTGAGGGTTTCTTCGCCAGTGTCTTATTCACAACAATGCACCTACTTCTGGCTGTGATGGCCATGCTATATTTGTCATTGATGAAATTTAAGTACACCTTGAAGTTGGAAGCTTCAACAACAATAGAATCCCATATGACATGTTTGGCTCCCTACAATAGTCCTTTTCCCTTCAACCTTGTCTTCAACTTCTCCACTTTTTCCTGCAAATCTTGATTCTCCTTCTGGAACTGGGCCATCTTCTCGTCCTTTATTTTCATTTCCTGCTGCAACTTTTCTATATCTCCCTTAGGGCTTTTGATTTCTCCTACCCTCAGGATAACTTGTGACATAGCTTGGAGAAGTCCTTCAGTGATTGGTCTAATTTCTGTAGTACAAGGTACAACTACAACCATGTTTGATACTTTTGTCCGTCCTTGTGACCAATTCAGTTTTTCTTGCTCCAGCTGCAATATGTTTTCCTTGTAATTCAATGCTTCTTGTTGAAATTCCTCCTTCTCTTGTTCCAGAGAAACTGGTTCTCTTGTTTGTGGATGCTCTGTGGCATAAATTATTAGTTTTTTCTTCATGTTTTGAATCATCTTGTATTTTTCTTCTAAGGATGATTTCAGTCCCTAAGGACCTTCAGCTTCTAGCCTCTTGACATGAGTCTTCCAAGCTCTGCTAGATGCTTTCTCCTGTCTCAACTATCCCTCCAACTTGAGTGCATGAGTTGTCATCTTTGAATTATTCAAGATCAGATCCAAGTAGTCTGAATACAACATGTCACTGGTGTTTCTGTGGAATTTCACCTTGTCTAGGGAACTGATGTTGTCACAATGCATCTTAAACTCAAACACTTTATCCTCATCTTCAACTGCTATGTTGAGTGTCCTTTTCTCTACATCCCTGACTGTGAAAAAATAAGACTTGTGCTGAGAAATATTTTCTACCTAAGGGATCAACTCTCTTATTTTCACCCATGGCCAAGTTTCCTTTCTCAACATATTGCCTTGTCATATCTTCTTTAGATTGATAGAATGATCCAGGTGCCTTATCAAAGATGCATTTTTTGCTGCTGAAATCTCTTGAGATGCTTTCACTTTGGGGCATGATTATTTTACCGGATTCTTCCTTGCTGGTGCCACTCTCCACCATATCCATACTTACTCACTCTTTAGGCTCTTCTTCCTCCATATCCACTATCTATGGGGATTGTGTGATCTTCATCTTTTGAGGGACATCCTGCTGACTGTTGATGCCTAGGGCCTCTGAACTGCTTCTCTTGGTGTAGACACTTACTTTGGGAACTTTGAGTATCATCTTCTAAAGAGTCTGTTGTGTCTGAATCTGCTAAAGGGTTGGCCCTTCTTGTATTGTTTGAGAAAGCTGCAATATAACTTCCATATCAACACAGGTTTCTAAATTTGCCAATTTGTCAAAACCTTCGACATACTCATGCTCATAAGGGGCGTGTTTGTTCGTCAATCTTATTTTAGATATGACCTAATGTGGATCATATATTCTCCCTTGTAGTTGTGCAAATCCAAACTCTTTGAGTTTGGCCTAGATCTGAGATAAGCAAGATCTAGTCTTTGCAACAAAGGGTCCTATTATGAAAGGAAATTTTAGGTTGGACACCTTGTGCAATTTTAGGAAATGTTCTATCACTGAGATTATTCTTTTCCTGATGAACTCCAGGGCAAAGGCTCTGGGTGTCAGAAAAATAGGCAGAAGGTAAGGGGCCTCTTGACAACCATATACCCAAATTACTCTAGAATGCATGAACAACACCCAATCTCCCACTTTGTTTTTTGGATTTGGCTGCAAATAATTTTTCATGTCCTCCAGGACTCTTGGTAGGCTAGTGTTGAAGATTAGGCTATAAACTCTGGACATGATCTTGTTGATAAAAATGAGAATTGTGATTCTTTTGCATTCGATTGAGATGAATGTCGATTCAGGGAATTCTTTCTTGTTTCTCTCTAGGAACATCTTCAGCAAGCATGTGTAATACCTGAAGTTCCTTAGTGACTGGAAATTCACTAGTTGTTTTTGTACATTATCAGCTATGAATTTATCAAAGCCGATGCAAACTGACTGACTGGACTCTGACTGAAAAAATGTTAACAGAAAACCTAACATGACCTCAACCACATATCTATCATTGTCTAGACCTAAAATTTGACTCAATATGTAACAAACACATTGGATTTCAATAACCATGACATTTACATTCATTGGCAAGGACAAACTCTCAAAATAATGCTTGGGTTTGACAATTGTCTGTAAAAATAGGTTTTTAACTTTAGAGGGAGATTCCTGGTAAAACTTGATTAAATTTTCCTCTTGAAATAGTTCAGACACTGCGGAGGGGTACTCTGGTATGCCGAGGGTGTATTGAATTGATGGACTATCTACTCTACATAGGACCTCCAACCCTAATTTATTTAAGACAACCTTGTCCTCCTGTGAGTATTGCTCTATGCAACAACCTATGAATTTCAGAAAAGCTAATGTGACCTTGACGACATAAGGGACTATCGAGTCTTGGACTGCTTCGAGAAAGGGTATCTGTCTCCCTACATTATCTAACAAATTGGTTCTGGACACAGAGATGGGTGAGATAGTTATTTCAGTGTCAAACACATCTAAATCTCTGTCAATTAGGGCTTCTTCGTTTGGCGTGGGATCTTTCTCTACTATAGATAAAATGATAGGGTCCATGGCGGTGATGAAAAATACTTGCTATGAGTGAAAAACACGTGAGTTTGGTTCACTGTTGAGCTTTATTTCGAATGGAGCGGTCACGCCAACTTCCAACGTTCCAATGATTTGAAAAAATAATAAAATAATGATGCGGGTACACCCCTTTATATACACTCAATTTCAGGGATGAGGAAAAGAGGTTTGGGGTAGATTACTTATCGCCCCGTAATGCACTTGGTGGTGCCATGTGGTCTCGAGCTGAAACCACGATTTTCTTTTCGGCCCACTTTCAAGAATTAACCTTCGCGCTAGTTCTCTGCCCGAAATGATCCCTGACCGTTGATCTATGGTTCTTGCAATATGTGGCCTGCCTGTTCCCATCAACTCTGCAATTCCGCTAGACTTAGCCTCCTTTCACTAGATACAACCCCATCCTCCAGTTTATCACACCTCTACACCAATTTAGCCTCTCACTAAGTTCCAAAACTTTGATTCCATATAAAAATTGTTATAGTGATAACAAAAGGTAAGATCATTAATCATCCTATTTCTATTTTAATTGATTCAAGAGAAATTCATTGTTACATTGATCCTAAAATAGTCGATATATTACAATTGGAGAAAAGTAAGCTTGGAAAATCAAGTTTAGTCCAACTAGCCACTATAACCAAAAGGAGAATCCATGATATGGTTAAAGGTTGTTCCATAAGTATTAATGGTGTGAATACTAATGTTGATCTAAATATTATACCATTGGGACCTTATGATATTCTAATTGGAATGGATTGTGTGGACATGCATCATGCTGTACTAGATTGTCATAACAAGACATTTACATGTCTTGCTGAAGAAGGAAAACAAAGCACTATGAAAGGAGTTCCAAGACCCATCTCTATAAGGGATATTTCATCCTTATAGCTAAAGAGATGTTTCAGAAAAGGATGTCCGTTGTATGCAACCCATGTGGAGGAGCGAGAAAATACAAAGGGGCTAAGCCTTGAAGAATTTTTGGTACTACAAGAATTTGAAGATGTATTCCAAGAAATACTAGGGTTGCCACCAAAGAGGGAGATAGATTTCTCTATTGATTTAATGCTAGGAGCTTCCTTAGTATAAAAAAAACCTTACATAATGAGTACACCAGAATTAAAATAATTACAAATGCAGTTGGAAGAATTGCTGAAGAAAGGGTACATACATCCAAGTGTTTCACCTTGGGGAGCACCTGTACTCTTTGTCAAAAAGAAGGATGGAAATTTGAGGTTGTGTATTGACTTTCTACAACTGAATAAATCCACTATAAAGAATAAGTAACCTCTACCCAAAATTGATGACCTCTTTGATCAACTAAGAGGGGAAAATATATTTTCAAAGAGAGACTTGAGATCGAGATACTATCAGGTAAGAATCAAGGAAGAAGACATCAATAAGACAACCTAGAACTAGGTATGGACAATATGAATTTGTAGTGGTGCCATTTGGACTGTCCAATGCACTAGTTGTCTTTATGTGCTTAATGAATGGAATATTCATAAATTACTTGGATAAGTTTGTCATAGTATTCCTGTAAGACAAAATTGTCTATTCTAAGTCAGAAAAAGATCATGGACATCACCTAATATTCGTATTGCAAGTTCTGAGGGAACGTTAGTTGTATTCCAAGCTTAGTAAGTGTTCCTTTTACCAAGAACATATCCATTACTTGGGGAAAATTATTTAAGAACAAGGTATAACAGTGGATCCAAAGAAGATTGAAGCCATTAGAGGATGGCCAACACCCATGAATGTTTTAGAAGTCATATATTTTATTGGATTAGCTGGTTACTACAAAATATTTATAGCAGGGTTCTCTAATATTTCTCATCCCATCACTTCATTGCAAAATAAGGGAATTAAATTTGAATGGACATCTGAGTGTGAAGAGAACTTTACTCTGCTAAGAGAGTTACTTACTAGTGCTCCTATTTTAAATATTGTTGACCCAAATGAAATTTTTGTGGTATGTGTATATGCATGAAAGGACTTGGTGGAGTCCTCACTCAAAATGGACATGTCATTGGTTATGAGTCTAGAAAGATTAAATAACATGAGAGGAAATATGCCACACATGACTTGGAACTTGCTGCCATTGTTCATGCTTTGAAGATGTGGATGCATTATCTCATGGGGAAGAGATTTGAATTAAGGACAAAGCATAGTGGTTTGAAATATCTTTTTGAACAACCAACTTTGAATGCCAGGAAAACGAGATGGCTAAATTTTTTAAGTGAATACAATTTCGACATCAAGCATATCAAATGAAAATAAAACAAAGTTGCTGATGCACTTAGTAGAATACTACATCTCATGCATGCTACAACTATTAGTATGCATCAGTAAGATTTGAAGAGTATAATTTTAGATGTTGTTGTCACAGATCAGTATTACCTATAGGTAAAATAAATCTTATAGCAAGAAAATTTACAACAACAAATTAAAGAATATGATATGAAGGAAGATGGATTACTTATGCATAAAAATAGAATTTATGTTCCTAGTTCCAGAGAACTTAGAAATTTGGTATTAAAGGAAATGCATAATGTTCCATATGGAGAACATCCCGATTACCATAAAATGATTTCAGTAGTAAGAAGCCAATTCTTTTGGCCAAGAATGAAAAAATATGGTGCAGATTACATTTCCATATGTATGGAATATCAGAGAGTGAAGGTTGAGCATATGCAGCCAACGAGTTTTCTACAACCATTACCAATTCCAGAGAAGAAGTGGGAAGTGGTAACCATGGATTTTATAACTAAATTTCCCAGGACAACAAGGCAACATGATTCAATCATGCTCATGGTTGATAAATTGACAAAGGATGCTCATTTTGTTTTTGTAAAAATGACTCATACAACAACTAATATTCTAGAAATTTACATGAGGGAGATTGCTAGTAAGACAATTGTCTCAGACAAAGATACAAAGTTTACTTCCAATTTCTGGAGGGGATTGTTTAAAGGTTTTGGTACAAATCTGAACTTTAGCACAACATACCATCCACAATTAGATGGGAAGACAAAGAGAGTCAATCGAGTAATTGAAGACATTTTGAGAATGTATGTGATGGATAAGCCATATAAGTGGGAGGATTACTTGCACTTGGTTGAGTTTACCTATAATAGTGGGTATCAACATTGATTGAAAATGATCCCATTTGAAGTGTTGCATGGTAGGAAAGGAAATACTCCAGTGAGTTGGGACAAACCAACAGACAAAGTGGTACTTGGGCCAGAATTTCTCAAGGATATGGAAGACCAGATGGTTAGAATTAAGCATAAATTAAAGGAAACTCAAGATAGACAAAAAATTTATGCAGATAAGAACAAAATAGCTAGATAATTTAAACTGGGGAAGCATGTTCTTTTAAAAGTGAAGCCCACAAAGAGCTCTTTGAAGTTGGATAGTTGTACAAAGCTAACAACCAAATTCTGTGGTCCATTTGAGATATTGGACAGAATATGGCCAGTAGCATACATGCTTGCATTTCCTGCTTCCATGAATGTGCATAATGTATTTCATATATCTTTGCTAAAAAAAATGTACATGATCCTAACCATGTTATTGATTGGCATCTGATTTAGGTAGAGATAGAGGGAGAATTTGAGGTCCAACCTATGTGAATATTGGACAGAAAAGTAAAAATGCTCTGGACTCGAGTTATAGAGCTGGTAAAAGTTTAGTGGACCTGCTATGGTCCTGAAGATGCTACTTGGGAGCATGAATATGCCATGCAG